>PVJD01003723.1:0-155536 GCA_004026545.1 Mormoops blainvillei | reverse complement strand
CCCTGTTGCCATACTTTTTGGCATATTTAATAACTTTTAGCTTAAAGCTTGTAGTGTATGAAAACTGTTCTGACATTTTCCAAGGTATTTTCCAATAATTTCTCCTGCCTAAAGTGTATGAAGAGAAATGTTGCACTGTTCACTCTATGGTAATAAAGTCGGCATCATCTGTCTTATCAAGTGGACAGCAATCAGTGTCATCTGCCTTACTCTGTGGCCAACAATACGTTGCTCTTCGTTTCATTTCTTTGAATTGGTGGCTGAAACTACTTTTGTTGCAAATTTGTTGTAAGTTCACCAAAACTGATTATTGTATTCCAGGGTATTATTTTGCATAGGGATATCGTTATTGCTTTCTAGAGTTACACTTTTAATGCAAAAGCGTAAGTAAAAGAATTAAAAATGATTATATAGATACAAATTAGTACTACCCATGTATAATGCACATCCTTATTTTTCCCTCAAAAATTTGGGGAAAAACTGCGTTATTATACATGGCAAAATATGGTAATTATTTGAGATTTAAGTTGTACCCAGTTTTTAAAACTTCTGTGATTAACCTTGCATATTTATACATAGCTCAGAAAACATCTTGGCAAACATTTTTCTTAAGAATAAATTCTGAAATGTAGAATTGATTCAAAAGACATAGCCATGCATTTGAAGATTTTTGATTCACATACCAAGTTGATAGCCAAAAAGGTGACATACTAGTTTATAACACCTTGCTAGTGTGTGAAAATGCCAAACTCTTCAATTCTCTACCCCTGCTATTCTTTGAAGTGAAAATTGATGTTATTTCTTTAATTTTAATTTCTTTTAATGAGGTGAAACATTTTTTCATATATTTAATGGCTGTTTTGTAGGTTTACGATCATTAGAAAATTTATTAGTTCATTATGACTTTGATAATGTAAGAAATCATTTTGTATTTTAACTTCCTACCCTGATATATAATTATTGCTTTTTGGGTATCTTTTTAGATACTTTTAAATAACAACTTTTCAAAAGTAAAAGACAGGTATAAATTTTACCTGGAGATATATGTGTTATTTTCCCAAAGTTATCAGTAGAAACTCAATTTGCTGTAGCTTAATCACTAATACCTACAATGTCTTCCATAGAGTTGAATATAATATTTACTTCTCTAAAAGGCGTTCTCAGAATGCCTTGTTATTACTTATTCTAAGGAGAATTGAAAAGAATGAAACTGGATTTGACTTCTCCAGCCATGTACATCCTTGTTCCTTGTCTTCCTTATGTTGTTAACATCCGTTAAGAAGCAAAAGAATAAGAAGCAGTACCCAGGAAGTAAAATGTGAAGATTGAATTAATTTTTTTCACTGACTCTAGAGGGGAAAAATGCACTGTACCTTATAGACTATTAAAAATAAGCTGTTTCTTACAAACTAATATATTGACAGGTGTGCTGTTTTTCTATAATATTTGAAGTACATTTTAACTTTTTTAGGTATTGAACAGAGGGTTAAAACTTTTAATGTTGGTCGTGGACGAGGTTTGCCGAAGAAAATCAAACGCAAAGACCGTGGGGGAAGAGCCGGTAAAGGGCCCAATATGTTTTCAGGAATGGATGACTTTCAAGAGGTACTGAGAGTTTATACATAATAAGGAGAATGGCTTCTCCATCTTTTAACCTATTTGGCTGCAAAGAAAGCATTGTGACCTTAATGCTACTTTCCTAGCAAATGACAAGTTCCCAGTTCAGATCAAATGAGTATGTATAAATTCCAAAAAATAATTATTTTTTAATTAGTCACAATTCTAATATAGCGATGCAAATTTAGGTGATTTCCAAACAAAATTGTTACATTTGAAAGCATCTCAAAATAAAAGTGATATGTTTGCAAGCAAAAATGTATGTTCTATTAGTTCTCTGTTGGACTTTCCTTTCCTAGGAGTCATCTTCCCCAGATGCGAATGATAATAAAATGGTAATAGCTCAATATGTAGGAGGGCCAAGAAGGGAAATAGTGGTAAATTAACTTACTAGACTTGAAGGCATTGGAAGAGAATAAAAGGAGATATAAATAGTTGGAAAGATGAACTGATGAACCATACATATAGTAGATATCGAATAAATATGTGTTGAATTGAACTTGCACATGTACATTTCAACTGTATAGTGACTTTCTGTTTTCTGTATTCTGCCATGGTTCCAGTGAGGTGTGACTGAATTTTCAGAGCAAGGGTGGATTATATAGCTACAACCTTGATTGAGAGAAGGGGGATAGCAATATACCGTATTTGTAAATGCTTGGTTTTCTGATATCTGGATGTAAAGATAATGGGTAAAGATTTCTTCAGTCGTACTCATTGACATGTTAATAGGTGTGGCCTAAAAAGGAAGTTCAGTTCCAGGTAAATTTGTGAAACCCTGCATATGCCACACTTCTCTTAGGGATTCTCAGTCAGCGTTAACATGTTAAAGGCTCTGGGCAGGTTAGGCATAAAGAAGCCTGTTTTACATTCCATTGAATAGTTTTGAAATAAGCCTAGGATTTCTGGTTGATTCTAACCTACCTGTGCATCTTGCTAAACCAGTAGATCTCTAGAATGTACTGCTTTCCCTAGACCAAATTAGTATGAATACTTTCTAAGTAAGCCGCCTTTTACATGCATTACCTAAACCCTGTACCTGAAAAAAAAAAAGCTTCCAGGAAAGCATGGCTTCAGGCAAGTTGCTATCTGTCTCTGAGTTTTCAGTTTGCTTAATCAGTAAAATGAGAGCACAAAGAGTATTAAATTAACCCTAAGGGCCCCTTCAAACACTAACATTTTATTTATGTATTTATTTATTTTTTAAAGATTTTATTTATTTTATTTTTAGACAGAGGGGAAGGGAGGGAGAAAGACAGGGAGAGAAACATCAATGTGTGGTTGCCTCTTACATGCCGCCTACTGGAGTCCTGGCCCGCAACTCAGGCATGTGCCCTGACTGGGGAATCAAACCGGCGACTCTTTAGTTCTCAGGCCAACCCTCAATCCACTGAGCTATACCAGCCGGGGAAACACTAACATTTTAAATGTTTACATATCTGGGCTGCAAGTAAAAAATTCCTTATCCTGTAATAGAAAGAATAAATTCTTTCTTTTGCATTCATCAGACTTAGACTATTTTTTCTTTTATTTATCAAGATTAAAATATGTCATTGACTGTGTCAGTTTATCAGTTGTCATGATAGATTTTTGTCTTGTGATCTTGGAAACAAGTGGGACAGTGCTTATGTTCAGGCCCTTCCGTGGTTGAGTGGTCATGCTAAGTGGCCAGTGTAGATCCACTTTCACCCTAGCCTTTTCAGGCAGTATATGAGCCCCAGGAGCCATAGAAATTCAGGAATGCCTGCACATCTGCACTGGTTTTCTTGAAAACTCAAGGGTAGTCACAGAACAAGCCAACTTTTAATGGATTTTAAAGACATTAATTCTATTGGTCATAAGATTCTTAAAATTTTTTAGTCTTTATAGTAGATAATAAATTTTCTGTAGATAACATGTTCTTTTCCTGGTAGATCCTGCCATTTACTCTTCCTTATATAATTTTAAAAAATCTTTTATGCTCTTGTTCCTTGTACCAATATAATACATCCTCTAGAGTAAATAAATTAAAATGACCCAGTAGGTGGTTTGAGTTTCCCTCTCTTCCTCCACCTTTCCCTTCTCTCCTTTTTGCCTGAGTTGTGTTTTCTTAAGATGTGTCTGAGATAGTGCAGAGTTCTATCCTGACTCTGCTAACCTGCCGTGTGACTTTTGGTAAGTCACTAACTTCTGTAATCTGCATTTTTCATATTTGTCCAGGGAGGGTGATGAACCAGTTTACTTCTGTGATTCTTCCAGCAATTACTTAATAAGAGGACATTTGGGGTTCTTCTGTAGGCTCAAACTTAAAAGATCAGATCTTCTAGGTACTTTACTTTGTCCTAAAATTTTATTCTTTAAAGTTGCTTAGATTTTCTCAAATACCTTGATTATAGTTATGTTTCTCATAGTTGTGGATACTGAGATACTTTCTCCTCATTTAAGCAGAACTAAACTGAGAAGCAAAACAAAAAGCCCAACAATCCTCTCTTAAGACACTGAGGCATATCATTAGAAAGTAACATAGACTGACAGAAAGACCGAGTTATTAATAAAACATAGCTACTACTTGGTGCATTTTTAGGGGGGTTTGGTAATAATAACCAGATATTTTCACTTTTTAATTTCAGAGTTATATTCCTCAAGTTGACTCACTGACTTTGCGTAATGAACTCTCTTTGGCTGTCTATTATGTTACAGCCATTATTCTTTGTACAGACAGCATATGTGAGCTGGTCATTTATACCTACGTGTTCTAAGTGAGCCTAGAAATAGAATATATTTTTATGTCAACTTTACAAGGATTTAAGACATTTTAAATGATCCTATTGTAGTATAAGCAATTTTATTGTGCTTTCCTGGAGCAATTTAGGTGTACTTATATTTTTAAAAAGAACCTCTAGGATTATCTGTTTTCTTGGTATTCCTGAGCTTTTTTAATTTAAAAAATTTATTGATTGATTGATTTTTTTTTTTTTTTAGAGAGGGGAAGGAAGAGAGAGAGAGAGAGAAACATTGATTTGGTGTTCACTTATTTATGCATTCGTTGGTTGATTCTTGTATGTGTCCTGACCAGGGATCAAACCTGTGACCTTGGCTTATTGGGACAGCACCCTGACCAACTGAGCTACCCTGTCAGGACCTTCTTGTGCTTTTTCAGAGAATTCTTATGGTAAAATGTATATTTGGGCTGTGAGCACTGAGGATCAGATTTAAGTCTAGCCATATGTTGCCCGAAGTGTTTGCCATGTGGCAATTTCTTATTTTCATTAGATTGTGCAGCGTTGTCCTCAGTCTTCTAGTAAATTGAGGGAAAGGAGAAAAGTGGAATCACATCAGAAGAACAAATGGTCACTGCATTCCCACAGCGCATTACCATTTTCATGCTGGGAGTTTGAAGAACAGAGCTGTTCCATGGCATCACGAATGACAGTCCTTAGCATGGTCAAATGCCATCCCCTGTCCTGACTCAGTCTACTTTATACTCAACAGAAGTCAAATTGGGGGCTGAGGAGAGCCCAGAAAAATAAGTAGGGCTGTGAGATTTTCCAACATACACTTTTTTTCCCCTTAATTTTTTTAAATTTATAAATTAAAGGTAATACATCCTCTGAGTTTTTTTCCTAACAAAATAAAAAATAACCACACGTGCAAAAAAAAAATCTAATTTTTTAGAGCTTCATCTGGAGATATACACTATTAAATGTGGGGACATATTCTTTTAATTTTTTATCTTTATTATTGTAAAATTGGGGTAAGTTTTGGATGTGTAGAATGTTCTAGGATTTTTGTTTGTTTGGTATTTTTTTTCACTGTGGAAGTAGTTCTACAGTAGTTATTTTTATGAATAAACCTTTGTGTGCCTCCCTGATAATTCCTTTAGAATAATCCTAAATGTCAAACAGTATGGTTATTTTAAGTCTTTTATAGCATACATATCAACACTGAGAGTGCAGGTTTTATTGCTTCTTTGCCAAAACTGAGTGTTATTGTTAATTTTCAAGCTTTTCATAGTTTTATTTTTTTTAATGTAGTTAATGTGTCCTCATTAAAGTAGAAATAGGGTTTTTTGCAAACATTGGTATCAATAAGCAGCTTGAAAAGCATTGAAGAAGCTTATATCTTCAATGTCTCATCTTGACCACTTTTGATAGTTAGTTTGTACTGCTTTCCAGATCCATTTGACTGTACATTTTAATAACTATTTAATATTTTATATGTTGCATTAAAATAAATTTTTTTCTTGCAGTATAATAAACCAGGGAAAAAATGGAAGGTAATGACTCAGGAATTTATTAATCAGCACACAGTGGAACACAAAGGAAAACAAATCTGTAAATACTTCCTGGAAGGGAGATGTATTAAGGTAAATTTATAGAGGTATCATAAATCATTTTACTTCCAAAATACTCTTTAAAATTTAAGCCTTTGGGGGGGTGGTTAGTTTTTTCATTTCTCATTTAGTTGTAAAAAAACCATTTCTTCAAAATGTATCTTGATGAAAATACTATATACATCAGAACTCATTTAATTATATTTTGGGATAGTAATGTAATTTGTTGGAATTAGGTTTTTAAACAAACACAATACTGTGTGGCAAGTACCGTTCAGAGTGGTTTACCTTATTAAATGTTTTAATCTTTACCACAACCCTAGGAAGTAGTTACTATTATTGACCCATTGTAAACATGGCCGTACCAGAGGCCCCTCAGTAGCTTAGGTAGACATGGTAAGTGGGCAGAGGCCCCTGAGGCCATGGCACTGTGCACTCTGCACATAGGCACACCCAGCATCTTGGGCAAAAACTCAAAGGAATTGTTTGAATTATCATTAGCTCGTTATTTAAAGACTGAAGATTTAACCGTAGTTTGATTATGAAATGCTGTGGAGAATATTCAATTCAATTGTATCTTTTTTCCTCCTTTCTTTTCTTTTTGTGAACAGGGAGATCAATGTAAATTTGATCATGATGCAGAGTTGGAGAAGAAGAAAGAGATCTGCAAATTTTATTTACAAGGATATTGTACAAAAGGGGAGAACTGCATTTACATGCATAATATCCTTTACTGAAAACATGTTAACCAAAATACTGAGGTTTGAAAGTATAATTGAGGGATTTAGAAATCATATGTACAACCTAGAAAGCCTAGTTCGGTTTTAAATTTAAAATAGCACATTACATAAACTAAGTCTAGTCAGCCACTTTACTTCAAAAAGCAGACTAAGTTTTATTCTTTAGGGAAATGAAATAACTTCCCTTTGGAAAAAAATCTGTGAAATAAAGGTACTGTGTATTTAATGTACTCAGCTTGTAGGTATTTCAATAGCATGTGCTTCCTGAAGGAGCAGTTGGCAAAATACTTATTTTATGACTTAATTATTTTTACTTAGGTTCATAAGTAATAAATAATCATTGTTGAATATTATAAAGTCAAAATCTCATCAAATCTTACCCCTCATTATCACTGTATATTCTTCCCTACTTCTTCCTTTGGAAATCTGTATGTCCAAATTGTACTCCTGTCCCCACCCAAGTTGGTATATCACTTTGTGTTTATAGTAGTCCTTTAAATTATTTATTTATTTATTTTTAGGGAGGGGAAGGAAGGGAGAAAGAGGAGGAGAGAAACATCAATGTGTGGTTGCCTCTCAAGCGCCCCCTACAGGGTACCTGGCCCGCAACCCAGGCATGTACCTTGACTGGGAATCAACTGGCAACACTTTGGTTCGCAGACCAGCGTTCAATCCACTGAGCCACACCAGCCAGGGCTATAGTAGTCCTTTAAAAAATATATATATATATAGTATGTCTGTCCATGTTAACTCCCCTGCCCCGAAAATATCTAGCTGGTTTTTCACTATCATTAATGACTAATGGAGCCTTTCTCCTCCAATCTGAAACTCATCTTTATCATAATGAAATGTTTTATATACATGTTTTTGTTCTAGAGTTTCTCTTTATCTTCATTGTCGGTTTGTTCTCATGTCTCTGCTGCTTTGCTGTGATTATTTCTGCCTGACCAGCACACTTGATATTTGGTAGATTCTCATGTTTATTTTTCCAGATAAAATTTTTAAAAGTCTTGTCTAGTTCAAAAAGTAATACAGAAAAGTAAAAAAATCCTTGTTATCATAGATCAAAATGTAAAGATAAAATTATACAAATACCAAAGGTGTATGTGAATAGATTCCTTTATTATCCAAATAGAAATATGACTTAAAATCCAGAAACTATAAGGGAAAAGATTAAAAATTTACATAAAAACTTTTAAATTTGCATAAGAAAAATATGACATAAGAAAAGAAAAAGGTAAATAATAAAATGGGAAAAGCTGTTTGCAACTTATATCACTTACAAAGAGGTAACAGCCTCTTTGATATATAAGTTTCTAAATATTGTGAAGAGAAATGGAGATACAGATAATTCACAGAGAGAAATGCAGGTGGCCCGAAGCATAGGAAAAGCTGGTCAATCCTATTGATAAGAGAGATGCAATTTAATCTATGTCCAGGATACCATTTACAGCCATCAGATTGGCAAAAATCTCCACAAAGGTGACCGCACAGTTTGTTAGCAAGGTTGTGAAAAAATAGACACACTCGGACTTTGTTGTTGGGAATGTGAAACAGGGCACCTTGTGGAGGAGAGCTGGGCAGTGTTGGCAGAATTACACAGGAGTTCACCCTCTGACGTAATGATCCTACCATTTTTCAAGTTCTGGTGAATCAATGGATTTGGGCAGTGATTACTGTTAAAATCATTAAGTGAAAAGTTGATGAGAAACTTTATAATTGATGAATTGGGCTGACAACACCTGCACCAGCTGATTAGTCTTAGCACTAAAAAACAATTGGACATCAAATGCCTCTTGATATGATGCAATAGGGAGCATTTATTTTAACACCTATGACAAATATTAAAATTAACAAATAAATGATACAAAAATAAAAGGGGTGGGAACTTCTAGGGATCAATAAAGGAACTTGAGATATATGTTGACTAGATGCAACTTGTGGATCATGTTTGGATCCTGACCTGAACAAAGCAATTATAAAAAGATCTTTTTTTGAAACAGTTTGAGATATTTATATATTGACAGGGTAGTAGTAGATAAAGAGATAAAATAGATGTGTTAATGTTTCATATTGAGGATAAGGTTGTGATTGTTAAGAAAAATATTCTTTATCTGTTTGAAATAAATGTGGAGATATTCTTCACAGATTAAATGTATTTGGAATATGCTTTTGAGTACTCCAGTGTTTTTTGATAGGGAGCTGTGAGGAGAGAGTGGGGTGGCATAGATCTCACAAAATCGACAGGTGATGAAATTGTTAAACTTACATGACCAGCAGGAGGGAGCTGATTGTATTATTCTCTCTTTGGTATATGTTTGATAATTTTAAAGCTAACTTAAAAAAAAACTCTTAAGTAATCTCACTCTTCAGAAATAATTATACCAACAATATGGCATAAAGTCTTTTGGATTTTTTTCTATACTAAAGTTTGTGAGTGGAGATACACATTTATACCTACTTTTTATAAAAATGTGATTAAATGGTGATTGTGAAGGTTTTTTTTTATTTAGCATTTACATCTTTACTTCATATGGAACCTATTTTAATATATGATGTGCAGTAAGGACCTAATTTTTTTCCAAATGGTTAACTCATATCTTCAGTGATTTAAAATGGCACCTTTGCCAGATCCTGAATTTCCCTACGTGCACAGTTCAGCTTCTACACTATTATATAGATGGTGCTGTTTGACCATTCCCTCTCTAAGAATATGTTCAATATTTAGTAAGGCAAACAATCCTCCTTTCTTGATCAAAATGTTATAATATATTTGTCTTAAGAAAAATAACATTTTTTTCCAGATTTGACACGTTTCTTCAGAAACCAGACACCTTATTACACTCTTTCTGAAAGCTTTCAGCCTATCCTTATGTTTTCTTCTCACAGCCATACCATCTCCAAATAATAATTTATACCTCTTATTTTAAATGTGTTGGTTACATGTCTAGAATAATGTCAAATAGTAATGATTGTGGCAGACATAGTATACATTTTAATGATAACGTCCTTTTGCTTTAACTTATGGCTATAGTTTTAAGATAGATTTTTAAAAAAAATCAAGTATATTCTTATTTTACTAAGAGTTTTTTAAATCAGAGGATTTTGAATTTTATTAGTCGCTCTTTGTACTTGCCAAGATGATCGTGTAATTTTTCTTTTTTGACCATATCAATGTAATGATCACAGTAATAAATTTCCTAAAACCACCCAGAAACTCTCTTTGAACATATATCATCTGAAAATGGTGTATTTTATCACCATACTTCTAGGTTTAATGTTTTCTTTAGAAGTTTGTCTCCAAAACCTTAAGTGAGACTAGCCTTTAAGTCAGACTAGCCTGAATCTCCATTGTTGGGTTGACTTTAACATGACATATGAAGACCTTCATAGATATAAGGTCTTTCTATAAAATTCATTTGTTCTGCATAATATTTTATTTTATTGTGGAAGAAATAGGGTGTGCATAGCCATTATAAATATTTTTCTTTAAAAAGTGTTTCCTAGTTTTAGTAGAGTAAGAGAATTTAACTTTTTTAAATGTTTTGCTGCATAACTAAAATATTTAATCTTAAAATAGAATAAATTATCTGATATGATTATAGAAAATTCAGTACAGTATATAATCATAAAGTTCTGTTGATTCAACAAAGTTATGTTTTTGGTTTAAAAATATTAGTTTGAATTTGGTCTGTTCCTTAATATTTTTATTTACATGAGTTTCCATGCAAGTTCTATCATAGTGGAGCAAAATGTTACCAAGGAGACAAGTGT
Source organism: Mormoops blainvillei (assembly GCA_004026545.1). NCBI lineage: Eukaryota > Metazoa > Chordata > Mammalia > Chiroptera > Mormoopidae > Mormoops > Mormoops blainvillei. Next base: position 145,093 of record PVJD01003723.1, on the reverse strand, counting down.
AAATTTTCACATGATGATTTGACTAAAGAAACGAAGAAACTTTTGGACAAAGTGAGTAATATTTTTGTACCCTGATTATTTGTTAGGTCCCTCTATGGGTTCATTTGACTTGCACATGTTTTATAAAACTGCTGAGAAGTCAAAGACTTGTTATTTCATGTTTCATTAATACAATGTATTAGGAAAGGAGCAATTTTGGGATAGGAATTAAGACTTTCTTATTCTCATCCTTGTTCTGCCATTAAAAAGTTAATTTACTTTGAGAAATATCCTTTACCTCTTTGAACCTCATTCTCTTTATCAAAAATGAGTTAGTTGTCTGTGACCCATTGCAGCTTAATATTATATGTTTTCTATTAAAAGAACTAGTTTACTGAAATCTTTGCAGTTTTAAATGTAAAAGAAAGCTTGTTTTAATGTAGTAATATTTGCCGATTATTTTTAGGTATTGAACACTGAAGAGGAACCCACAAATGAGGATGAAAGAGAGTTAGAAGAACTTAGGAAGCATGGCATAACCCCACTTCCCAAGCCACCTCCAGGAGTGGGGCTCCTGCCAACCCCATCAGAGCACTTTCCCTTTTCTGATCCTGAAGATGATTTTCAGACAGATCTCTCTGATGATTTCAAGAAAATTCCATCTCTTTTTGAAATAGTTGTAAAACCTACTGTGGATTTAGCACATAAGATTGGGAAGAAGTAAGTTAAAAATTTCAAGAATAGCAGCATTTTCCCCCTAGAAATTCTTTTTTTTTTCTAAGAAATTTCCCAATAATACTTATTTATTTATTGGCAGAATGGTGTTTATTAGAGAGCAGTAAATACCATACAGAATATCTGGCAAAATCACAGAGACTGATTTGTATTACACGCAGTCCAAAATTAAAGGAGCCAGAAGGAAAACTCAGCTATCGAATAGTCTAGGAGAATATCTACTGCTGAGATTATACAGCTGGACAGCCAGAACACTGGGACTTGACACTTGAAACTTGTAACAGCTGCCCAGAAGAGCCAAATGTCTCCAACATCATGCCCTTGTCCTCTAGAAATTCATATTAAAACTAACTTGTATCCCTGTTCATCATGTAAGCTCAGGCTGAAATAGCAGCTGTGTGGCACGCACCTTGATTGCTGCTTCCCATGTCCTCTGCTTTCTGCTGCCTCCGATTGACTTAATCTACAGAATCCTTAACCCAGCTTCCAAGCCTCTCCACACAGCAATGGTGACTAGAAGAGAATCTATCAGACATTTGTCTCTGGGTGGTGGGATTAGGGGTGCTTCATTTATCTTTGTACTTTGTATTTTTCAAGATATCAATAAATGAGTAAGGTTTAGAATAGCTGATAATAAGCAGCAATTAAGAAAACTGAAGGCAAGATGCTCATGTTAGTGCTTCCAGTTAATAGATAATTTGGAATAAATGTCTTCTTAGAAACAGAGTATTCTATTCTGTTATAGAAAAACACACGTAACCAATATCCATTTAGAAATGTGACATTCTTGTTTGCCCCTCTTCTTTGAACTAAGAAATACTATTTTTTCTGTCTATAGGCCACCAGCATTTTATAGCAGTGCCTCACCACCAGGACCACAATTTCAGGAAAGCAGCCCACATCCTCAGCATATTTATAGTTCTGGGTCAAGTCCAGGTCCTGGACCTAATATGTCTCAGGGACACAATAGTCCTGTGATGCACCCAGGCTCCCCTGGACATCATCCGTGTGCAGGACCTCCTGGTCTACCAGTGCCACCGAGCCCACCTTTGCCACCTGGTCCACATGGAGTCCACAGCCAAGCTGGAGTACTTGTTCAACCAGATGCACCTTTGTCAGCACCAGGTGTGAGTGGTGCTTACCATTGCCCGGGCTTTCCAGAACACATGATGAAAGTACCCAGAGAGAATCACTGTTCTCCGGGCTCCTCACACCTGCATGGTTCTGGTGAAATGCAGTTCAACACCAGTTATGAGTCCCTACAAAACCCAGCTGAGTATTATGATAATTACTATTCACATCATGCTGTACCTAATTTTCAGCCACCTAATAACTCTAGTGGTAAGTTTACCTTTCAGAATAACTCATTTGAATTTTAAATATCTGGAGTCCTATTTTTCATTAAAATTAGGATAAGAAAGTATGTTTTAAATAAAGCTAAGTAAAGTGTGATGAAATTGAGAACTTAAAATATGTTTTAAATTTAAACATTTGTAACAATAGAACTTTAGATAACTTTTAAAAATATTTATAATCGTATACTAATTTGCTAATCAAATGTGATCATTTTTAGAGCTTCAATTTCTTATAATTCTCAGTGGTATGCCCTAGTGGAGTTTTGTGATGAATTAATGTCATCTTTTTCTGTGTTATGTGTGTAGATGGGGTGTGGCATGGTGAGTTTGCTCAGCATCAGCCTCCCATTGTTCAAGACTCACCTAACCATGGGAGTGGGTGTGATGGCAGCAGCAACATGACAGGCCATGATCCCCTGCCTGCACCAGGTCTCTTTCCTGCAGTGCAGAGAGCTCTTTTTGTCAGACTTACTCAGAAATACCAAGAAGATGAAGTACAAAGCAGCACCCATCCTCAAAGGGCACCCAGCAAGGAAGAAGGTATGTCAGATGTTATGATAGCATTCCACCTTTTTGGGTCATTCAGTTCCCGAAATGCCCTTGAATAGATTAACATTTAAAAAATGAGTTCCTCTGGACTGTCTATCCTATTTTCAGCTTACCTTGTAGCTGCTCTGTTTTGGACATTGTGGTTTCCAGTGCTGTCAGTGCATTAGCAGTTAATTTCAGAGCGTTTGACTTGAACCAGCAATTAGATCTGAAATTAGAGTATAAGACCTAAGTGAGCAGACTTGCTGTGAAGCATTTTTGTTTTGGAAGAAAAGAAATAGAAAAGAAACAGGACACCTTACAGTTCAGGAATTTTGACTTCTAGACCAAGTTCAAAATGATTCAGTTATTAGAAAAATATTTATAAGCATAGTCTATATACTTCAGATTCTGCTATATTATTAAATCTGAAGTATACTTCAGATTATTAAGGAATATTATTTTTAATATAAAAGATTATATGCAACCACTAAATTTAATTCAGTATTTTTGATATTGGTAAGTGTACAGCAATCAGTTAATTTAGTTAAGGAGAGAAACATTTAAAGCATCCAGTTATTACAAATTACAAAATTGATATATTTGGCCATTTTTAAATATAAAATTTATGAAGAACTATGTAAAACTATAATATGTATATATATATATATACACACACACACACACACGTATGTGTATATATAAATAAAGTTCTAGGTAGTTACAAGCTATCACATAAACATTATTTGTTATATTTTCAAATAAAGTAGCATGAACTCCTCATTTATTTAACATCACAGGGAAATGAGGGATTCCTAATGACTTTATTTCTTGTACAATTTATGTTTATTCCTTTAAATGCTAAAACTTAATTTTAAGAAACAGCCATTTAATGGTAGCCTTTCTATAAAGTCTTACAGAGCTTTATGCTCTGTAAGATAAACAAGAAAATCAGCCCTGGCCAAGTTGCTCAGTTGGTTGGAGCATCATCCCGTATACCAAAAGGCTAAGAGTTCAATCCTGCATTCAGGAGACAAGTAATCAATGTTTCTGAGTCACATCAATGTTTCTATCTTTATCTCAAATCAATAAACCTATCCTCATGTGAGGATTTTTTTTAAATTAAAAAAAAACAACTTTTAGATGATAGAAAATTTATACTATAATATTATACAATTGGTGATGTTTTATGAGGGCTGTTTTCTCTGTACACAGAAGAAATCTTGAGGAGCTAGAGCTTTTTTGTGTTTGTGTTTATTTGATCAATTTTAATGCCTGTATAAATCTTATCTGTCCTTTGATAGAAAGCTGTTAGCCATCATTTTCTATGTAATATCTGCTTTCTGTTGACCTCTGCTGTTCTACTTTCCTTCTGTTCTGTATTCATTCTCATTCCAAAAGGGATTTGACTGCTTATAAAATATATTGATATGAAAGTAAGAATAAAATAGCATCTTACCTATTTGGGTCACATAACAAATTCTATGAGGAGTGAAGCTACTCTTCAGATATATTTAAAGTGACTCACAAGCCCTGCTCTAGACTTGGAGGTCAAAGAGAAGAGGGAAAGAGACCTAGTGCCTAGAAGTCGATTTCCCTGACTCTGAGATACCAGTCAAACCTCTTGCCATTGTGACATAGTGTATTCTATATTAAACCACATTCCCACCCTTAAAGAGCTCTTGTTTTGTGAGCACTACTCTGTTCACACTAAGTATGTAACCCTTGGGTTTCTCATAGCAGGAACACATTAGTAAGCAGTGCAAGGAGGTAAAATTAGAATATCTGCAATGGCCTATTGATCTGGGATAACCTAGAATGGTATATGTGTGCGTGTCCAACTCAGTCAATCTGTGTCTGACGAATGGAGAGGAGATTCACCCTATCATACCTTCTACTCAACTAGAGGGCAGTCCTCTGATAGAGTTCAGCTTCTTAACACTGTGTCTAACACATGAGGGATAAATAGACTTTAGGAGTAAGGCCCAAAGTGTTCTTATAAAGGTCAAGTATATAAAGTTCAACATGTTAGTTTTGTTTGTTTGTTTTTTAATTTAATGCTTGAATAGCTAATGTCACATCTAAAAATTTTACTACATCTCAAAATGTAGTAAAATATAAATGAATAGTCTCCACCTCACCCCTAATTTGCTCAGTTCCCATTGCTTCCTTAGCTGTCATTATTAGTGTTTTGTTTTCTTTCCAAGTATGTTTTTTATATGTTTCCCTTGCTCTCTTGATAAATCCAGAGCTTAAGGGTTGCTTGAATTAAAGAGATCCAAAACTTTTTAGTATTCCCTTCCCAGGATATTTTCCCTTCCCCCTGAACCCTGTTATACCACACACACACTAAGTTCTCTTTGGCCAATTGGAATGAGGCCCCAACTTTCTCTGGCTGGAAGGACATTGCATGTGTTTTAACATCACAGCTCTGTCTTTATAGAGTATAATAGTGGAACTGATCATTGTCATACTACATCCTATCTTGTTCCCATGTTGAAACCCTACACTTACTTCAGAAATAGCATGTGCTTTTTATCTTAATTAAGGCCAAATCTGAATGCTTCATTCTTTATAATAAGTCTTTGTTTGCATCTAGATGATACTGTTAACTGGTATTCCAGTAGTGAAGAGGAAGAAGGGAGCAGTGTCAAGGCAATATTGAAAACATTACAGAAACAAACAGAAACTTTAAGGAATCAGCAACAATCTTCCTTGGAACCTGGCACTCTTACTGATCCAAGACTTGCTAAAGAGAAGAGTAAAGAAAACCAGGTTGCTGACCCTCGACTTAGGACCATCCCAAGGCAAGACATTAGAAAATCTTCTGAGTCAGCCGCACAGGGTCTCAGACTTGTGTGGGATCCCAGGAAACTAAGAGGAAATGGAAGTGGGCATGTAGGCTCCTCTGCTGGAGCAGTAAAGTATGATTTACATCATGCACATGCTGGCGCTAATGTCAAACACAAGAGAGGAGATGATGAGGAAGAGGATACAGAAAGAGAACTGAGAGAAAAGGCTTCCTTAATACCTCTGGACTCTCCCCCTGGTGCAGTGCTCCAGGATCCAAGGTCGCAGCTGAGACAGTTCAGTCACATTAAAATGGATATTACACTCACCAAGCCCAGCTTCGCAAAGCACATTGTGTGGGCTCCAGAAGACTTACTTCCAGTCCCTTTACCAAAACCTGACCCGGTGTCTTCAATTAGTTTACCTCTGCCCCCACTTATAGCTGACCAGAGGCTCAGTAGATTATGGAATGCAAAAAGTGATCTCCATCAAAGCACAGTGCCCATCGATTCAAAATTAGCAACCAAAGCCAAAATTAACACAACAAACAGAGAAGGTTACCTGGAACAATTTGGGGACTTGCACAGCTCAGCAAGTAAATTAGGAGACCCCAGGCTACAAAAAAAAAGTGATCCTAGACTTCACAGACTGCACAATGCAGCGTCTCAGCAAGCAGTTACGAAGGAGCCACGTTCATCAAAGGGTGCTCCTCACTTAGCCAAGTCAAACCCTGGTGTGTCACAGCCCTCGGTGGCAGTAACCAGCAACTCTGGGCCTGGGGCTTTGCCTCCATATGCCCCTAAACTCTCATCTTCAGCCAGCGTTCCATTGGGGACTCCAAGTTCAGTTCTTAGTGGTATTAGTTTGTATGACCCTAGGGAGCATAGTTCATCATCCGCACCAGACCTAGCAACAGAAAATGCAGAGAACCAGAAAAAAGGTAGTGGTTTAAAAAGCAGTGACAAAAATGAGCCTTCTCCTGGAGAAGAAACCCTGCCACAGAAAACCACTCCAGATGTGGAAGTCACTGTTGATGGGCCAGCTGACCCACAGGCAGATGTTCTCAGGAGCTCCTGTGCAGTTCAGGTCCCCGCAGTGCACAGTCTTCCCATCCAGGCATTAACAGGCTTAATTAGACCCCAGTACAGTGATCCAAGGCAGTCAAGGCAGATGGGACAGCTGAGCCCCACCCCAGATGATGACCCCAGTGGAGAAACAGATGACAAATCTCTGAAAGAGGTTTTTAAAACTTTTGATCCAACTGCTTCACCATTTTGCTAGCTATTGTGTAATTAAGCCGTTCTTTTCAGTCGTGACCATTGCAGTCCTCTGCTGTTTTGTAACTGGTTTACCTCTATAGTTTATTTATTTTTAAATTATAAACACTTTTCAGCTGCTAGTATCAGAACCACATGAATTTATATCCTCTAAAGGCTGTGGTATTTTATATAATATTTTTATAAATTTAAGAGACTGTAGCAATTGACATAGAAACAAACTTATTTATCATGTTAGCGTCAGTAAAAATACTTTTATTGTAAATAAACCATCATGAACTCAACACTCTGCCTGAATATATGCCAGTTGTCTTTCATAATCAATGTTTGAATAAATGATTACCACTTTTATATGGTTGTTTGTTTCAAGCAATATGATGTACATTACTTTCGGGAAACAGTATTTTGACTAGGATCCTCTGTATTTGTCAACACATAACTGACTAATATGTAACGTTACCTGCTAACAAAATGTAAAATGAAGTAAAGAAAACTTTTTTTTAATTACAATTAGCAGAGCAGTTCATGTTTAAGGGCATCACATTTATTAATGTGGGCAATATTATTTGTGTAAATGAAGCCTTTGAATGTCATATCTTTTAAAAGTATTTTTATTGTATCATAGAAGTTAGAGATATATAAATAGATTGTTTTGCTGAAGTGAAAAATTCCCAAGTTCTCTGATATAACTTTTTAAATTTAATTTTTCATATTAAATGGTTATAAGTTACTGCTGTCACATTGTGATGTTTATGTGTTTTAATGTTTTTTTGTCTTTAGCAGCATAATTTGTATTACTTTTTCAAATGATATAACCACAATAATTGTATTCATCATGACTTTGGCAGTTTTTATAAAATTTTAAAAGATCCAGTGAGAGTCTGTAATTATTGCATATTTTCTCTTACATAGCAAGAAAACACAGAGATGTTGTAGTCAACTGTGTGGCTACCAATAAAGAATTTTTCAGATCTCATGTGACTGGCATTCTCTAACAGATGAAATAAATACTCCATGTCCTGATAGTTTGGAAATCTCCTAAATTGGTTAGAAATTGCATTTTTATAAAAAATAATTTATATTCATTCTTATGTATTTATTGCACTATAAAATAATGGCAGCCTTATTTGTTTTATACCTTTATTATTTATAATGGAAACTAAGTATTACACTGATATTCATGTCTTGAACTCTAGAGGATTATGACAGTATTTGCTGGTAACAATTCCAGTAAGTAACTTGAAAAGGAGCATTTCATTGTACGAGATAATGAAAATGCAGGAAATCAGTCCTTGGGTGAAAACAGCTACCCCTGAGAAGTGATGTAAAAAATATACAGCAAACTATTTCTGTGGGAACCTAATATTCAGAGAGCATATGGTTTATGTTAATGCCTGTCCTTTATGTTCACCTCCTAACTCTTGACCTTTATTACTCCGATTCTGTGCTTCCATGGGGTTAACTGAACAGGACCCTGCCAACCTAAGAAGCTCACTGTGTTCAAGGGAATGTGAGTTCCTGTTTCTATTTTGGCTATGCTGTTGCCTAAAATGGCTCTGGATTACATTTTTGGGTTAAAAATGCAGTTTAAAGCCACTATAGAAAGTATTTTCTGATCTACAGTCCAAACAAACTATTGTTAATTGAAAAGTCATTGAAATGGATAAAACTGACCAAAACATGACTATATATAATTATATAGAACATATAGAACATAATTATAATTATATATAACCATATAATTATAATGTTACATACGGTTATACATCTTTTTAAATTATATATATAGATACATATGTATCCTTGTTAAAAACCAAATATCCAAATTCTTAAGATTTTTTTACTACTAAGACATGCTAAAAGTTTAATTAAAAAGTAAGGTTTAAAAATCATTAATGCAAATTATAATGTACATTTACTCAGTATCCTTGAAATGGATAAAACTGGCAGAAAAAATATATATAATCTGATATATGATTATATACACTTACATATATATGATTATATAACATAATATGTGACTATATATCTTTGTTATTATGCATATAAATTATATATGTATATCTTTGTTAAAGACCAAATGTAATCCAAATCCTTAACAGAAAATATTTTTTAAAAGATTTTATTATTTATTCTTAGAGAGAGTGGAAGGGAGGGAGAAAGACAGGGAGAGAAACATCGGTCAGTTGTACATGCCCCTATCGGAGATCGAGCTCACAACCCAGGCAAAATCCCCGACCAGGAATCAAACCGGCAACCTTTCGCTTTGCGGAACTATGCCCGACCAACTGAGCTACACTGGAAGATGTTTTTACTACTAAGACAGATGTTAAAAGGTTAATTAAAAAGTAAGTTTTAAAAATCATTAATGAAAATTATAATATTAATTTACGTGGTATCCTAGAGTCCCTATTACATGAGCTGATGTCCTAGAGGCTATTTTATAAGAAAGTTTGAACTCATCTTCAAATTTAACAGTATGTTTTATATGAAAATTTTATTTATATTTAAAATAATGATTTTGTGATGCTTTTTTAATTGTGATAACATTAGCTTAGGGGATATTCTGTTAAATGTTATATCCTATCAACCTGGATTATTTTAGTATTTTTTTCTTTTCCTGTTTTCTCACCAATATTTAGTAAGTAGCCATTTTCTCCAATGAATACTCTCCTCCTTAAGGTGAATTGGTGTTTTTAGAATCCATGTAATTTGATTTACACTACAGTATACTGACAAGTATGTATGTCCCTATTTTTAGAAGCCAAACATTTACAGAAATCCGAAGTAACTTGTGTCTTAAAATCTGGATTAGATTCACCGAGATGTGACTTAACCATTCATACTGGTTTGTGACAGAAGTGTTATGCTTGTTCACTTAGATGTTGAACAGAAGAGGATATATCAGGATGTTGATTTCTAACACCCAGATAATCATTTAGATCAAGCAAATATTTTCCCTTGTTTAGTTTTTGCTCCAACCTCCAGTCTCTATAGCTTTCCCAGTTAGGACCTCATTCTGAACCTTGAAAATGAACCACATGTTAAGAGTGATTTCAAACTCTTACTCAGCAGTTGGGTCTGTTTTCTGTAGGACCACTCTGTGACCCAGCCATACGCACCAAACCCCAGTTAGGCCGGAACCGAAGCAGCCTAAATTTGAAATGATGTTGGGTTAGGTTTCTGTCTATTGACTTGCATAGGACTTCAAATGGTAGTTTTTCTTTTTAGTCCTACTTATCTTAAGACTAGAAGAGTAGTTGATTAGTAAATAAGTTCTGTATGTGCATTTAGATAAGCCACTTTGTTGAATTAATTAGAAGGTAGGGAGGAAAGGAGAACTTAATGAGGGCTAGAGGTTTAAAGCCCATGAATTCATATTCTTGTTCTGATACGGTTTATAAGTGTTTTATCTCATATCTAGTTCCTTCTCTATGAAATGGGGATAGTTTTACTTACATATTTAAGGAGTAAATGAATTATTATTTTAAAGTATTTATAAATATCAAATTGCTTTATAACTTTCACAAACATAATCATTACACTCATTAGAATAACAAAGCCCAAATTAACCTGCCTTTTTTGGAAAGGATATGGGTCTAAGAAAGGACATTAGGTTAACATCAACATAATATTTAGATTCTCTAATTTTTAAATAAAAAGCACATTTTAAATTGTATCTTACGCTTTTGAAGGTAGGACCCATATGTGTCTCCTTACTTTTCTATTTTCCCATTGCAATAAGCCTAGTTCTAGGCCCATAGTGGGTGCTTTATTATCTGCTGCTTGATTGCTTCCCAATATCCATCCAGGTTTAGATTTCACAGATGCTCTCAACTATTAGTACAGATGTGATGAAGCCATTCTGTGATTGCATTAGAAGGAATATAGTTCATAACTTACAACTCTCTCACGAGACACAGGGCACATACCATCTCCCTTCTTCCCCCCCACTCCTGACCTGGTCAACTGAACAATGTGAAGGTAGGGCTATGGCCGCTTTACTAAGGAGATAAATGTTTCTACAATAATTTGTAACCCTTAAGAGTCTTCCAGACTTACAAGGTAATTTTACTGCTTAATGGCAGATGTTTGAATAGGTCAATAATTTATTCCTGTAGATTTATGAAGGATTCTTTCTGTAACCAGAAGGAATTGTATAACCAGAGTTTTATGTTTTTATTTTAAATGTCTTTCTCTAATTTCCCCCATTCAGTTTTCCTCACAGTATCAACCAAAATTATGAAGATATGCCTAACCTAGTGAATTTCTAAAAGCATTGAAAATTTTTTTCCCTAATACCATAAACAGTAATTTACTCTTTCGAGCCATGAATTGCATTCTAATGTTGGTCTCGCCTCTGGTCCTTAAACACCCTCATTTCACTTTGGAACAGAACAACCACATGCCGCAGTTGGCAAAATCTTTGTGGGCACAATTGAACTCTGTTTCTTCGAATGAGATTGTGAGTTCTTGAAATAATATTTTATAGTTTTGTTCATCCTTGAATTTTTTTTAAACTTACAAGTTAAAAGTTAATATATAACTATTTATAGCATTTTAGAAAAAAATCAGTTCTGTGAATTATCAGGCCCCATACTTCTTCCCATACTTCCCCTACAGGCTCACTACTCTGTGTGTGTTACATACCAATGAGTGTCCCTGACTCCTGGCGACCTGATAAATGAGTGATGTCCACTGCGTCCTGCCCTCAATAGCTTCACTCAACTCCTGTAGACTTATGCCTGTTGCTTTTCTTATGGAATCAATCCATCTCACATTTAGTCTTCCTCTTTTCCTGTGGTCTTCTGTTTTTCCCAGCATTGTTATCCCAAGAATCCTGCCTTCTCACTGTGTGCCTGAAGAAGGAAAGTCTCAGTTTTGTCATTTTTGCCTCAAGCAATGTTTCAGGCTTAATTTGCTCTAGGACCCACTCGTTCATCTTTCTGGTGTCCTGGAGTGTCTGTAAAGCAATCCTCCAACACCATGTTTCAGATGAATCAATTGCTTTCCTATCAGCATTCTTCCCTCTCCAGCTTTTGCATCCATACATAATAATTGGGAATACGAAGGTGTGGATGATCTTAGCCTTGGTCTCTAATGACACATCTTTGCTCTTGGTGATTTTTCCTAATTCTCCATTACTGCCTTTTCTAGTCTCAACCTTCATTTGATTTCTTGGTTGCACTCTTCATTTGAATTATGACTGATTGCATCAACTAATATGTTGTCAGGAGTCTGATATATAGTTTATTGTAAAGGAATTACATATATAGAAGCCTAACTTTTTTTATTGTTGACACTATTACAGAAGTCCCCCATTCCTCCCCTTGGCCCACTTCCACCCAGCCCCCTGGCCTTCACCACTTTGTTGTCTTTGTTGTCCATGGGCTATACATATGAGATATGTCCAGAAAAAGCCTAGCCATCGTTAATATAACTAGAACGATTTGCACAACATCAATGTAACCTGGCAGCCAAGAAGAGTGGACTGGAATGCATATATATGAACAATCAAGACTTCACTGTACTAGTCAGTGGGGGTGGTAAACACAGCTGAGTGAGCACATGTACTCTGTGGCCATTGCATTCAAAATGACTAAGCAAGTAGAGCAATGAATCTGTATCAAATTTTGTGTTAAGTTTGAACATTCCTCTGTGGAAACTATCTGGATGATTCAGAAGGCCGCAGCTGTGGGCAGCTGGTGATTGGCAGCTTCATCACAACAACACACCCATTCATATATCACGTCTCATGCAGAATTTTGTAGGGAAACCTTAAGTCACCCAAGTGACTCAGCGGCCCCTACAACCCAGATTTGGCACCCTGCAACTCCTGGCTTTTCCCCAAACTAAAATCACCTTTGAAAAGAAAGAGATATCAGATGGTTGATGTGATTCAGAAAAATACAATGGGGTAGCTGATGGCAATTGGGAGAACTGTGTGAGGTCCAAAGGGTCCTACTTTAAAGGGGGCTGAGGCATCATCATACTATGTACAGTGTTTCTTGTATCTTGTATCTTCTTCAGTAAATGTCTCTATTTTTCGTATTACATGGCTGGGTACCTTAACCTTCTGGACAGACCTTGAATGTTCTTTGGCTAATTTCTTCCAATTCCCCCCACTCCCCTCTGATATTTGTCAGTCTCACCTGCTGTGTTATTCCCAAACGTCTATTACAAGCAACAGCCTGAGGTTAGTTGTCAGTGGTAGCCTATACACTTTTTTAAAAGATTTTATTCATTTTATTTTTAGACAGAGGTGAAGGGAGGGAGGAAGAGAGGGAGAGAAACATCACTGTGTGGTTGCCTCTCGCGTACCGCCCACTGGGCACCTGGCCCACAACCCAGGCATGTACCCTGACTGGGGAATCAAACCGGCGACGCTTTGTTTAGCAGGCCAATGCTCAATCCACTGAGCCACACCAGCCGGGGCAATAGCCTATACATTTTATATGCTTTTTAAATAGAGAAGGTGATAAATAATAACCTAACCATTATTACAGGTAAGAGGTTTAGTCAGCCTGTGTGGTATAGGGATTTCCCCTCCAAATGTTTGAGAGGGAAGTCAAATAAGATGAGAGAATATATTTTTAAGAGGGAGAATGATACTTTCTTATAAAAGTGACAGTCAAGAAATGTTTGTATACTTGCCAAAGTTTTAAAAAACCTTCTTTCCTAGCCCTAAACCCACTGCTCCGCCACCCATGATTAGAAAGGGCTCAGCATAGATCCAGGGTGCCAGGGCCCAGGTCAGTTTGTTTTTAGGCTAAGGCTTCTGTGCCTGCGTGTGGCAAGGTTACTGGTGGCACTCGTGTCCTAAGATGCACTGTGTGTGTGCGTGTGTGCGCGTGTGGAGGGGGAGCTATGTCCAGACTTCCTATGGCCTATTTTCTATCAGATCCACAAGTATCATCTATGGGCTGAAATCCAAGTTAAACCTATTTAGTATGAAGTGGGATTTTTTTTAACTTACTAGAATTATTATTGCCATTCCCCAAGTTGTATCTCAAATGTTGGGGAAATGCTGTCTTGATTGTTTCACTCCAGAAGGTTTTAATAAGTACCAATTATAGATTAACTAAATTTTAAATCTTCTATGTTCAAAAGATGAATTATTCTGCTTAAGGCTAAACAAATCACTTGGTGAAATCAGGAATATCTATTTATTCTCATTTCCTAATAACTTTTCCAAGGCTGTATTCTATTGCAAGTTTTTATATTTTTTTCTGATACCTCTCTATTGTCTGACTTTAAATAAAAATGTTTCTAATAATATTTGTCTGGCAGTGCATTGCTTTGTGTTAATATATATTTATCATTAAAAGACAATATAGGGGAGCCATGTACTCATATAAAAACTCAGAAATGGGACCCATTCCTTGCCTTCCTGAAAGAAGAGGGTGGCAGTGAGCTTGTCCTTCAATATATCCTTAGTCCACAAAGGTTGTACTGCACGCACCGCACAAACAGCATTTAAGGCCCTATGTCCCAATACTGCCTTTGTTCTGGAAAGTATCTCTCGCATTAGCAAAAATGAATTTTCTATTAGAAGATCTGAAACTGAGAGGTTGCAAGCAAATGTGCTGCTTAGGCAGAATAGGAGCTCCAGGATCAAAGTGGGATCTCATGTCAGGAAAGGCTCTCTGGGAACCTGCTCATTCTTCCCCTCAGGATCAGCAGCAACGACAAGGTGACTCTCATGCCTCCCTCAAAGGTCAGGAAATCCCATTAAAAAACATTTTCTGGCATCTCTTCTTGGGTGTTCAGTCTTGAATGAGGTAGCCAAGTTGGACTGGATTTAATTGTCTTTTAATTATATTTTATTGATCATGCTATTGCAGTTGTCCAAATTTTTCCCCCTTTTCTTCCCTCCACTCAAAACCCCACCCCCACTCCCTCAGGCAATCCCCCCACCATTGTTCATGTCCATGAGTCATGCATATAAGTTCTTTGGCTACTCCATTTCCTATACTGTACCTTACATTCCCATGGCTATTCTGTAACTACCTTTTTGTACTTCTTGACCCCATCTCTTCTTCACCCATTCTCACACACCCCCCTCCCATCTGGCAACCATCAAAACCCTCTCTATATCCATGATTCTGTCTCTGTTCTTGTTTTGTTTTAGATTCAGTTTTTGACAGGTATGTATTGATTGCCAATGTATTGTTCACAGCTTTGATCTTTTCAAGTCCCTTTAACATTTCATATAATAATGGTTTGGTGATGAAGAACTTCTTTGGATTTTTCTTGTTTGGGAAGCTTTTTATCTGCCCTTTGATTCTAAATGCTAGCTCTACTGGGTAGAGCAATCTTGGCTATAGGTGCCTGCTTTTCATGACTTTGAATATTTCTTGCCAGTCCCTTCCTGCCTGCAAAGTTTCTTTTGAGAAATCAGCTGACAGTCTTATGGGAACTCTCCCATATGTAACTAACCGCTTTATATCTTGCTTCTTTTAAGAGTCTTTATCTTTAACCCTTGGCATTTTAAATATTTATTTTGGAGAGAGGAGAAGGAGGGAGAACGAGCGGGAGAGAAACATCAATGTGTGGTTGCCTCTTGTGCACCCACTACCGGGGACCTTGCCCGCAACCCAGGCATGTGCCCTGAATGGGGAATCGAACCTTTGGCATTTTAATTGTGATGTGTCTTGGAGTGGGCCTCTTTGCAACTATCTTGTATGAGACTCTCTGTGCTTCCTGGACTTGTATGTCTATTTCATTCACCAAATTAGGGAAGTTTTCTTTCATTATTTTTTGAAATTTCCAATTTCTTGCTCTTTCTCTTCTCCTTCAGGCACCCCTGTGATGTGAATTTTGGGCCACTTGAAGGTGTCCCAGAGGCTGCTTACAGTATCCTCAGGTTTGGTTTTTCTTTTTGTATTCTTTTTTTTCTTGTTGTTCTTATTAGTTGTTTTTTGCTTCCTTATGTTCCAAATCATTGATCTAATTCTTGGCTTCATCCATTCTACTGTTGCTTCCCTGTAAATTGTTCTTTATTTCAATTAGTGTATCCTTTGTTTATGGCTGGATCTTTTTTATGCTGTTGAGGTCCTCACTAAATTCCTTGAGCATCCTTATAACCAATGTTTTGAACTATATAACTGATAGATTGTTTTTCTCCATTTTATGTAGCTCTCTTTCTGGAGTTTTGATCTATTCTTTCATTTGGGCCATATTTCTTTGTCTACTCATTTTGGCAACTTCCCTGTGTTTATTTCTATGTATTTGGTAGAGTTGCTATGACTCCCTGTCTTGGTAGAATGACCTAATCTAGTAAGTGTCCTGTAGGATCCAGTGGCAGAGCCTCTCCTATTACCCAAGCTGGGAACTCAACTTGCACCCTTCATGTGGGCTGAGCATACACTCCTCTTGTAGTTGAGACTTGATGGCTATTGGCAAGTCAATGGGAAGGATTTATTCATGCCAGTCAACTGCAAAGACTGGCTGTGACCACTGACCACCAATCTCTGCCCTCTGTGGAGGATCAGGTGTGGGATGGCAGGGTGGTGGTGCTCCACTGTGGTCCATAGCTGTCCACTGGGTGCATAGGTTCTGGCGTTTCCTGGCCGGAGTTGGCCAAGATCAGCCCCCACCTGTGTTTTCCCCAGGGCCACTCTGCCTGCACTATGAAGCAATCTGAGATGGCTGCTACTTATGCTGGGCTTGGAGATTCCCAGGCAAAACCAAGCTGTGAACCTAGGATGGCTGCTGCCAGTGCTGGGCCTGTGGCCACTTAGCAAAAAATAAAGGTGCTGGGGACTCACTGAGGCTGGCTGTTGCTTGTTTAAGAGGACTTAGGAAGTTGTGAATCATAACCTAAGACCAGCCATTCATATGGAAAAACAACTTTGGGTGGGCCCATAAGGTAAGTTGGGTGGGATGGAGCTTCTGGGGATCTTCAGAGTGAGGCAACAGTGTTAGCCAGGCTGATGGAGTCTTAGATATGGCACCAGCCTATTGGCCCTGTGGCTCTGTGTGGGGAGGGTTCAAAAAAGGGACAATGATCTCTGCCTACCTTTATATTCCCCAGCTCTTGCCTTGGTGCCACTGGCACCTTTCTATGCTACCCTGGTGCTGGAGCTCAGAGGGAGTGAGTCTGAGTAAGTTTGTGTGTGGGCTCTTTAGGAGGAACTGCTGGGACTCGAGAATTTTCCTCCACCGACTCAATCCCCAGTGGTTTTTGCAGCCAGAAGTTATGGAGACTCATCTTCCTGGCACTGGAACCCTTGGCTGGGGGGTCGGGTGTGGGGCTGGGACTACTTGCTCCTGAGATGTCCCTCCCAAATTTTTGTCCACCACATGTGGATGTGGGGCCAGCCCATTTTGTGTCCCCCACCACCAACCAGTGTGGATGGATGTGGTTTCTTTAATTCTGTAGTTGTCAGACTTCTATTCAGCTCAATTTGTGATGGTTATTCTGTATTTTAGTTGTACTTTTGATGTGGTTGTGCAAGGAGGCAAGCTGTGTTTACCTGTGCCACCATCTTGACTGGAAGTTGATGGATTTAATTGTTAAGCAGCTCTGATCGTGGACACTTCTTCCCTGGGAGCTAGCAGTCTCGCCTGCGTGATGTTGCAGTGGACCACTCAGAATGTCACTGAGCATCACTTCCTCATTGACAAAACAAGTACTCATAACTCAAAAATGATGTTTGAGCACTTAGCATGTGCTATTGGGTATTGAGTTACAGAAATGGATAAGATGGCTGCTTTTTCAGTGACTTACTGCAAAGTGAGTGAAGTCACATTGCTAAGTGGTGAATATCAAATGATCGAGTACACAGGACATGTATTAGGAGCTATAAGGAACAAAGGAAAAGTATGGGGGACATAGTGTTTCTTAATCATTCACATCTAACGGTGCCCCTCTCTAACACCCTCACACTGGAGGCAGTTCTGCCTCTGACTTCAGCGTCTGTAATGGCGCATCTTCTGCACAGCATTTACGATAATTACAGTAACACCTCCATATATCTAAGCTGATGGCAGTGTGCTGGGGATTTATATGCATCATCTCACAACCCAATAGCAAATATGCTCAGGGCACACATACTCCAGTGAGACAGGCCTGCATTCCCTTTTCAAAGATGAGTGAACACTGTGAGAGGGTCGCTTATCTAAGGTCGCACAGCTGGCAGCACCAGCATTTACATACACCTGCCTGAGCTGAAACATACTGCCTTCCAGTACTCAGATACAGAAGGGCACGGCCACGTAGATTAGTGATCCCCAACTTTGGTTCCAGTTCTTAAGACCTCATTCCATTGTCTGCGAGAGCCCTTTGGCAGGTATTTATATTATATTTATAGTTACTTAGTTCAAACTTTGTTTCAATTTGCTAATCCAACAACTGTCCAAGGAATATTTTTCTCAGATTCACAAAATGAGAGGTAGGAATGAAGAACCTTTTTTGGTGGTCTCTCCACACTTGTCTTCTGGGGCTTTAAAATCTTGTTCCATGTTTTGTTGAGGTGGGTGGTAAGTAGATCCTTGGCCAGATCACTACTTGAGAATGTGGTACACCACCTTCCCCAGTGAGGCTAATTAGGATCTGTTTTGGGTGACTGCACAGGTTCACATCGGACTTCCAAAGATTGTTACATACAGCAAACTTCCTGTCCACTCAAGACGTGACGTTTCCAGGCAGAAAAAAAACCCTTTAATTTTATCTGGAGAAGAATTAAAATCATGTTTAAAAAAAAAACAACTCTTGAAAGGGCCTTAAGACAAAATGATCTTAAATCCCCCTCTTTGTCTGGTAATCAAGGTCAGATAAGAGCTACAATTTTACTTTAAGCTTACCTAGGGGACAGGCCAGAATTAAATAAATACAGCCCAACAGTAGATATCGTTAGATACTCATGGTGATATGTCTATGCACGCTACTTTTTTCACTACTGTCAATAAAATGTTTAATTAAATATTTATTGCCTGAATAAATTAGTTTCAACTTAGAACCTTTGGAAAGGCTCACACACTTAACAGTTATCTTTTCCTGACATTGAGTACACTGAATGCCTAATGAGTAAGAAAAAATACTGATTGCTCTTTATCTGGGGTCTTCGAAGCAGTAAGTCAGTCACTCCTGGAGCTGGAATTGGAGCAGTGAATATGGTACCACTGTCGTTTTGACGGCACCAAGAAAGTGAAAAGACCAAAGTGTGCCTAGAAAGCAAAACAAAATTCCAGTACAGGATGAATTGCCACAACTAAAGACAAGCAAATATTTCCACTGAACTCACAGGCATGCAGCACCCCAGGTCCCTTGAGGGTCCCTAAGTGTCCTTAATTATCCTTAGAAGAACTTTTCCCAAACGTGAGTGAAGCCTCTATATGTCCTTGAGATTCATCTCCATCCCTGATGTAGCATCAGAAATAGTCATTAAAAGGTGTGTTTTCTTTAAAGATTATTAATGAATTATTAATGAACTTTCTCCTTTGTCTTTCTGAGTTTGCAAAATATTGCCTCATTGGCTTGCAAAATCCATCCAACTGGGACAGTAGAGAGGAGAAAAAGGTTTTTATAGTTTGTTACAAGGGACACAAAGAGAATGAAGGTAATATTCAACTTCGACGCTCAAAAATGGGTCTTTGTAGCAGTACCATAACCCCGTTTGAAATGACTGTCTAAATTTCTTTATTCTCCATTCAATATATGAATGACCAGAGTTTTACTTAAAAGAGGGCCAAGCAGAAGAGGACTAGGGTGAAGGATGGAGTCAAGGAAAGAAGACTTTTTCTCTCATCACTGAGAATCCTGAAAAAAAGGAGGAGAGAGGCTAGATCAGATGTTTTCTTGGGGGCAGTGGGTAATGACAGTGAGGAGGCTGGTGCAGGGACGCAACGCTGCCCTGTGGCGGCCACGCTTACACGAGCGTCTTTTCTCTGAGTGTCCTGATTCTCCTGGGCACTCTCAGTTCCTGTGTGGCATGGGTGCTCTCTGACAAAATGAGGTGACCAAACAGCAGAAGCCAGGGAAGAGGCCACCCCAATGGTCTTGAGCCATTAGGAATTGAGGAGAACCAAAGTCAGTGAGGGAGGTTGATTAATGCTCCCTGGGAGCACTTCCCAACCAAAAAAAAAAAAAAAAACAAACCCCAAAAAACAAGGGTCACAGTGTCCCCAGGTATAGACACGGCATGAGAGGCCAGCAGGTGTTGTAGTCAGTGATTGGAATAATGGATATCAACCAATGGTCACCCCAGGAACAACACAAAGCTACAGGGTTCCCTACCGCTACCCCAATGCCATAAAAGTACACAAACCACCCCTTTCCACATCTGAGATGTGTGAGCTAAACTCTGTAGCCCTGTAGACTCTTGCTGAAGAGCAGTCCACATTCCATCAAGCATCTGGGGAGTGTGATACCAGAGCTCATTACAGCAGGCTGGGTAGTGTTTAATCCGAGGCCTCGACTAATATTTCACTGGAACAGTGCCTCAGAGAGTCCTCCAGATGTCCCAAAGGGTATGCAAATCTCACACAGAACCCAGGGTTTATTGAGGAGGTAGCCTGTTAGACATTCCAGGAGGTGGTGCTGGACATACACTTCCAGGAAGGCAGACACTTGAAAACTTGGCAATGCACGGCACAAAAGATCTTCGATACATAGAAGGGAAGAGTGACATGAATGAAGCCGAGCATACATGGTGCAAGAGAGGATAGATAGAAAATTAATTACAACGAGCACTCCACCATGTCACCTTGCGTCCCCACAGGCTGGTTCCCATTGGTGACCAGAGTCTCAAGGCCAGGGCCCACACCAACAGAGAGTTTGACTTGGAGAATGTTTCTCAGCTTTCACAGTGCTTCTTGAACCAGGGCCGCAAGGGGCGGGGGGGTTTTTGTGCCTGTTTTCCGCAGGCCCAGCTCATCGCAGTCCGGGTTTGAGGTTTCCTGAAGTCTGTGGTGTACCAGTTTCCTTTTCCACTGCATGCACAAGGCGGCAACTTCCAGTTCCTCTGGATCTGAGGACAGTTGTCTCAAACCCTGGAGGAGAGAAAGGAGAAAGACAGTTAAATCCTGGGTGACGTTATGCATACTTTCCCGGTGTCTTCTGATTGGAGCTCTTAGGGGATTCTTCTGAGAGAGGCTGGGACTGTTTTTTTGATGTTCTAGCCCTAATTTAATAGAGATCAAGGAATAGCGTTTGGAGCGGGTTGGCACCCACTCAAAGGAGAGGCACAACAGCACAAAGGGTCTTATGTTTGTCACGTTAGAATGTTCTGAGAATGAGTTAATTTTTAAAAAGTCTCTCTTTACCCTAAATTCTGCCTCCTTTTGGGTCATGCCTTATTTGTTTCACTTTAGGCAAATTCCCCATGAGTCTGGCCAGCAGGCAGAGCAGAGCCAGGACACAGGCGTTCACTCGGCTTCGCTGTCAGGCTCACCTGCGTGCAGACGGCCTAGAGACTGGGACGTGGGGACGGGCCAGGCCTCCGCTGGTGCTGCAGGGTCAGTAGGAGACTGTGGGTTGTGGTTGTGCTGGAGGGAGGGACACGGTTCTGTAGTGGCCGGGTCCGAGCTTTTCCTGTCAACCTTCTTTATAGTCAAGAAACTCTGGAACTTGTAGCTAAAATATGCACATTTTTCAAATGCTTTTCACTGGATGTGTCTTGAAATGAAAATTCTCCCTCTATGTACTAAGCACTTCCACGCACTAGCCCACTAGTCCAGGTCTGTGACTTCATGGGGTTTAATCCTAATAAAAGAGCCAGACCAATACATAACTGCAAGGGGGAAAAAACCAGATGAATATATAACTGTAAATTATGATAAGTGCTACGGCACTTATCACAATTGTACAAGGCACTAAAACAGAGAGAACTGATTTAGTTTAGATATGGAGAGGGTATTTCATCCTTCTAAGGAGGCGAAATTTAAGTTTGGGCCTAAAGGGTGGAAGGAGCCTAAAGGGGTGGGGGTGAGTCTCACAGGTAGAATAATACCCGTGTGATGTGTCAAGGCCCTGGACAGGTGTTCTTTTAGGCATTCGAATATCTTCCTTTTCCAGCTTCTTAGGATGTAGAAAGCTGGAAAGAGTATTACTCTCACCCTAACAGCACAGAAGTCAAATGATTCACCAAATCATAACTTTTCTTGAATGCATTAAGAGAGCTGAGGTTCTCTAACTAGCCTGAAATCTAAGAAAAGATAGCTACTTCCAGGTAGAGACAGGGACCCAGCACTGGCTTCTTTAGGACAGAGCATAGGAAAAAGATGACCTACCAGGGAACGTGATAAGAAGACTTCAGCTAAAATTCTTAACAAATTGCTAATGGCCAAGTGTACACTAGCGTGAGCAGACAGGACCCACGAGAGCCACAACCCAAGAACAATCTACACCTGTTCTCAGGCTTCCTCTAGGACCTCCCCTGGAATCACGAGAATGGTCTGGGACAGGGCAGGAGGTTGGGAATGGCTCCCTTGTAGTGGGGAGGAGGGCAGCCACCACTGTGACAGAGGCATGAAGCCCTGCCCACATTGTCTCCTTATGGAACAGAAGCCCAAAGTCACTGAGCGAAGGACAGCCAACCTTGTCATTCCTAGGGCATAGGTCAAGACCACTGTGACTGGAGAAAGAGACAGAATACAGGCCTCTACCCCTGGGGAAGAGGCAGAAAACCATCCTGAATCCATACCAGTACAAGTCTCCCATTGCTGGGGGAGGAGCAGGACCACTGAGAAAGCCCCAACCCCTAGACCTGGGACGTAGGGCCCGCCTACAGTGGAGGCTGAGTGAGGACAACAACGAATGCCACCGCCTCCTCCCCAGGCACTGAGTCACCAGTGACAAGCTATGGGAGAGGCCAGAATCCGGAGAAGAGCAGCTCTGAGGTGCATATGTACAAGGCAAGCCTCAAGCTGAGAATGGAAGAGGGATATTTATAAAAACCCAAACCCCAACAAAACACAAAAGTAACGCTAGAAAATTTGGAGCTGCTGGTGCATCAAGGGCGACTGTCGTAACAGCCACACTCAGCCCACATCCTGACGGTACTGACTCGCCCCCACACAAAAGGCCTAGAAGAGGAGGGTGCCCATTTTCAGGCCTACAGACTGCTCAGTTCATCTCCACCAGGCTACACATTTAGTCGTTTTCAATGGAAATTTATGATACATGCAAAGAAAACCCCAACAAACCAAAAACAATTCACTGTCAAGAGATAAGGAATTAAACAACCCTGACTCAGATAGGAGCTACTTGTTAAAACTATCAGACAGGAAGTTAAAACTGATCATGGTTAATATATTAATGACTTTAGTGGGAATAGTAGACAAAATGCATGAACAGATGGAGAATTTTTAGCAGAAAGACAAAAACTATTAGAAATAATTGAACAAAAATGCTAAAAATAAGAAAAAACATGGTAAAAGACGAAGAATGCTTTGACAAGTTCATCAGCAGCTGAAGAAAGGATCAGTGAACTGAATGAAGGTAGGTAGATAGAAATCAGCCAGAAATAGGTCAATAGAAATCAGCCAAACTGAAACATACAGGAAACCCCGTGGCAGGCTGGGGGAGGGAATCAGGTTGAGTTTGGCAACTAAGAAGAAGGCGGAGTTTCTGCACAAATGTGTGAAGTTTATCACGTCCCTGTCATGCTTTGGCCTGAGTCACAGTGCTGCGCACGTGAGTCCTCTGTCCGGAGCCTGGTCTTGGGATCAGCACTCACCCTGAGACTCGCGGCCTCTGCGGCCCTCACGGTCCTGGAGACGGCATGGAGGAGCTGCTGTGCGTTTCCCAGCAGGAGCTCCTCACAGGACTTGCTTCTTGCCAGGGACGCCTTTACACTGGGGTTTATAGAAGAAAAACCACTGACATTACACTGGGTAATGTCAGCGGTGCAATCTCACATAAGCAAATACCAGAACATTTACAATATGGGCTTTTGTGGGGACTACTCAGAGAAAGACTGCTCTAATGGTGTGATCTGACATTTTAAAATAAAAATGTACATTTGGGTGCTAAAAAAAGTATGACTCATATAGTATCTGGAAATTAAAAAGTAGTGTTTTTAATGAAAGTAACTGAAGAGCAGTACAGGAAAAATACCACGTCCATATATAATGAAAGGGAATAAGACATTTTGTATAGAATTGCATTCAGGACTTCAAAGTTCTAATTGAAGATCAGGCTGGTACTTCCTGATTGAATTACATTCCTCAGTGATATTTAAAAGACTCAATGTAACTGAATTCAGTGAGACAAGTTGTTTTTTACCGTTGAAAATGAAGACGCCGTGAAACCTAAGTAACGAACTTTGGTAAAATCTCAGGGCTTTCGGATCCTTTGAGAACTTGACAGATATACCTGTATAAATCATGCCCTTTTATCTTCTGTATCCTGATGCACTGATATCTTAGGACCTTGCTGATCTTGGAAGGACTGCCCCTCCCAAGCGTAGCCAGTTCCTGGAGGTAGTGAATGATTCACCTGCAAGTGCACCTTTCATAGGCAAACTAACCAACCCAAAACTCACACCCCACCACCTCCCTGTGGAGATCTTCCACTCTGGGACACTGTTCCCTACCCTGATCACACTAGGCCAGGTACCAGACAACTAGGGACAGACCCTATACTGCGGAGCCCACTGAAATTATTCAAATTTGCCAATCCTAAACCCATTTGGCCTTGCCTATTCCTTCCCACGAAATCCACAGTAACCCCTTGCCTGTTTCCCTCACTCCTTCTGCTTTCGACCAACCCTGCGTGGTTCCATGTGGCCCGGAGGCATCCTCTTTCTAGGGACCTGAGAGGGGCCTTCTTCCCTTATGGTAGTCATTTCCACATTTGTGTGTTTTAGCATACGCCATTGAAACAAACCCCCTGTACCCTTGCAATACCTGTATTTGAAATGCTAAAGATTAATTGTAGCTTCTGTAGTTCAAATAGAGAAATTTGAGTATCTAATCTTGAGATGATCATGTGCCTGAAATATTTCCTAGATCAGTGATTTTCAACCTTTTTCCTCTCATGGCACACATAAACTAATTACTAAAATTCTGTGACACACCAGAAAATATATTATTTTTTGCCTGTCTGACAAAAAAAATAGATATAATTTTGATTCATTCACACCAGGTGGCTATTGTTGTGTTGAATGCTGGCATTTTTTTAATTTGACAATCTAAGGGAAAAGAGGTCAGTGCCCCTGACTAAATGTTTTAAAAGTTCTTGTGGCATACCAGTTGAAAGTCGTTGTCCTAGATAACAGTAACCAGGTTTTATTTTGGGTTTAAAAATAATCTATGTACCCTGATCTTGGCGATGTTATTTTTATGCCTCACAATAATTGCTAACAGTTTTAACTATCAGTTTTTCCATAATATCAGAATATTACTGACAAATTTATTACTGATAAATGTGCACTGTTGGTATTAAGGCACTCAGGTTGAAATGAGACTGGTTCATACTTATATGATGATGTTCTATATTATCAACATGAAAACTATGACAATAAACAATAAAGAGACAGCGAAAACTGCTCAACTTCAGAGTCTGGGCACATTCAATGAATTCATCTTAACATAAGCTATGTGCTGTCATATTTTTTCTTGGGCATGTGACATTGAAAATGCTTCCACTTTTCAATTAATGTATTTTGAAAGATAACTGGCTTCTTTGTTGTTGCTGTTAAAGATGATTAGTATGAAAAACAAATAGAAAACTAATGGTCAAAATTTAAACTGAATTATAGAAACTTCCAGCCAAGATGGAAGTGTAGGTAAACACGCTTCACCTCCACACACAACTACAGCAAAAATTACGACTAGACTACAAAACAAATTTCACCCAGATTCATCAGAAAATTGAGCTGTATGGAAGTCCAACAACCAAGGATTTAAAGAAGCCACATTCATCCAGATGGGCAGGAGAGGCAGAGACATGGAGGCACACAGAGGTACATAGAGGTGCAGAGAGGCAAGGAATGGGTGGTCCCACATTCATGTGCAGTGAATAAACATTGGGAAGGATACTTAGGGAGTGAGCAGTCCCAGCCCCAGACCAGACCACTCTACCCCAGGTTCAAGCACCAGGAAGATAAGTCCCCATAGCTTCTGGCTACAAAAACCAGTGGGTATTGGGGCTGTGGAAGAAACTGTGGGATTCTCAAAAGACTCCTCTTAAAGGGCCTGCAATGGACTTAGGACTCATGCAGACTCACCTCCTCTGGGATTCAGCACCAGGGCAACAGCTGGAAGGGCAAGAGTGGCATAGGGGAGAAGGGGAGAAAGTAAAGTGACTGGCCAGGGATCAAGTGCTGAAGAGACAGTTTCTTTTCAGGCAAGCTTCAGAGACCAGGCAGTAGCATTGTCCCCTCTCTGAGACCTTCCCCACACAGAGCCACAAGGCAGTGAAATGGGTTGCACTGCCCTGGTGACTACCTAAGGCTCCACCCCACGCAATTTTTAGGTGCCTTTTCTACAATAGGCCATGCTACTAAGACAGGGAGTCAAAGCAGCTCTACCTAATACACAGAAACAAACACAGGAAGGCTACCAAATTGAGGAGACAAAGAAATATGGCCCAAATGAAAGAACAGAACAAAACTCCAGGAAAGGAACTAAATGAAATAGAGATAAGCAACCTATCAGATGTAGAGTTCAAACACTGGTTATAAGGATGCTCAAAGAAATCACTGGGGTTATGTGATCCAAGATGACAGAGTAAGTAGAAGCTATACTAACCTCCTCCCAGGACCAACCTGGAATTACAACCAAATTTTACAGAAATCATCCAGAAAAATCAACAGAACAATAGCTGGAGAGAAGCCTTATAACAATGGACAGATAGAAGAAACCGCTGCACCACAATGTGACTGGTACAGAGTGCAGAGAAGACACAAGTGGGTCGGATGGGCTCCCACAGGTTGCAGCTAAAGTGCCAGAAAGAAATTCAGTGGTCAGGGGGTTTCCCCTGAGAAGTGTAGGGTCTAAACCACAAGCTGGGTTCCCCCGCCTACAGCACCAGAGCTGGGAAAGGAACCCAGATAACATCCAGTTGTAAAAAGAAGCAGGGTTCCTGTCTGCCAGAGAGAGATGGCTGGAGTCACAGAGAGACTTTTAAAGGGCCAATGCACATAATTTCGTTTGCAGCCCCTTACCCTGTACTCTGGCAAAGGGGTGAGGCAGGGGTTGGGCAGAGTGGACTAGAGATACTGGAAGGGAGCCTGGGGAGAGAACTGACGGAGCAGCCTCTAGGATCCCTGTGCTGAGTCATTCCCCATACTGCTGGAGTCATCCTACTCAGGCAGAGCACTCCCCTCCAAGTGGCATCAGCCTGAGGGGAAGTAAGAGCCTCACACCCCAGGAATTATTCTGCCCCACCCTGTGGTGCTTAAGCCTGACTGCTGATTACAGGGTGATTAGATTAACATCTGAAGGAGTCAGCCATAGACTGTAGATCACTAGTAGTCTGAACAGGCTGCCTAGGGTCAGTCTGGGACACCATCTGACATCACTTGGGGCAGATGCAGAAAGAGAAAAAACATTGAGACATTACACTGCGATCTTCTTCATAATTTGCATTATTTTCTCTCCTGCGTAGCTTTTTAACATTCATTTCTTGTCCTTCAAGTTTGTGCATATTAAGTCACTATTTTTTTATATTATAGTTTATTTCAAGTCTCATATTTTGCTTATCCCTTTTCTTACTCCATTTTACCTTCTTATTTCATCTTCTTACTTTTGTTTTAAATTTTATTTTCTCTCTTGCTATGATTTGTTTCCATTCCACGCTCTTACTATTTCTTCCCTGTCCAGCCTCTCAAAACCATTTTTCTTGTCATTAGTCATCTCACATTCTTTTTCCCATTCTTAAAAAACCCTTATTCTCTCTCCATTATCAATCTTTGCTCATCGGTGGATATGATGGTTGTTGTTGCATTTCTCCAATTTTATTTCTAGATCTTCACTATTTTTATATTTCAAATCTCAAATTTTACCATTTCCCTCTCCTACTCCATTTTGCCTTCCTCCTGCCCTTTCTTCTTTTCATTTTAAATTTTAATTTTTCCCTGCCTTAGTCTGGTTTCCATTCCTCACTCTTAGTGTTCCTTCTCCCTCTGTCATCTCAAAATCACTTCTCTTTCCTCTAGACATCTCTTAATCTTTTCTTTCTTTCCTTTTGCCCTCTTATTCCCCACCCATATTTATTAATCTTTCCTTATTGTTGTTGATAGCACTGTGATGGATCTTTTTCTCCAATTTGGTTCCTTTTTTTTTCTTCTCTCTTACTACTTAAAAATTTTTTTTTGTTTAAACCTAATACTATATGCTTCCCTTCTATAACTCCATTCCTCCTTCATCCCTCCCATTTTTATTTATGATGTAAATTGCCTTTCTCATTTCTTCTTTTTAAAGGAAAATAGAGACATTTATTGAAGAAGATACAAGAAATATACATAAGAAAATAATGCCTCAGTCCCCTTCAAAGTAGGTACCTTGGGACCTCACACAGTTCTCCCAGTCGCCATCAGCTGCCCCGTAGTATTTTCCTGAGTCTCGTTGATGGTCTGAAATTTTTTCTCTTTCTTTTAAAAAAATTTTTTTATTATTTACTTTTTTTACTTCTACATATATATTTTAAATATATTTTATTGATTATGCTATTACAGTTGTCCCATTTTTTTCTCCCCTTTATTCCCCTCTGCCCTGCACCACCCCCCACCATCATTCTCCCCCTTAGTTCATGTCCATGGATCGTACATATAAGTTCTTTGGCTTCTTCCTTTCCTATACTATTCTTAACCTCCCCCTGTCTGTTTTGTACCTACCAATTATGCTTCTTATTCCCTGTACCTTTTCTCCCATTCTCCACCCTCCCCTCTATGCTGATAGCCTTCCATGTGATCTCCATTTCTGTGATCCTGTTCCTGTTCTAGCAGTTTGCTTAGTTTGTTTTTGTTTTTGCTTTTTTAGGTTCAGTTGCTGATAGTTATGTTTGTTGTCATTTTACTGTTCATATTTTTGATCATCTTCTTTTTCTTAGATTAGTCTCTTTAACATTTCATGTAATAAGGGATTGGTGATGGTGAACTCCTTTAGCTTTAGTTTACCTGGGAAGCACTTCATCTGCCCTTCCATTCTGAATGATAGCTTTGCCTGATAGAGTATTCTTGGATGTAGACCCCTGCCTTTCATGACTTTGAATACTTTTTTCCAGCCCCTTCTTGTCTGTAAGGTTTCTTTTGGGAAATCAGCTGAGAGTCTGATGGGAACTCCTTTGTAGATAATTGTCTCCTTTTCTCTTGCTGCTTTTAAGATTTTTTCCTTATCTTTGATCTTGGGTAATGGAATGATGATGTGCCTTGGTGTGCACTTCCTTGGGCCCAACTTCTTTGGGACTCTCTGAGCTTCCTGGACTTCGTGGGAATCTATTTCCTTTGCCAGATTGGGGAGGTTCTCCATTATTTTTTCAAATAAGTTTTCAATTTATTACTCTTCCTCTTCTCCTTCTGGCACTCCTCTGATTTGGATGTTGGAATGTTTAAAGTTGTCCCAGAGGTTCCTCAGCCTCTCCTCATTTTTTTGAATTCTTGTTTCTTCATTCTGTTCAGTTGAATATGTATTTCTTCTTTCTGCTCCAAATCATTCATTTGAGTCCCGGTTTCCTTCCCTTCACTGTTCATTCCCTGTATATTTTCCTTTATTTTCCTTTGCATAGTCTTCACTTTTTCCTCCCTTTTGTGACCATGCTCCACCTTTTCTGTGAGCATCCAGATTACCAGTGCTTTGAACTCTGCATCCGTTAGGCTGGCTCTCTCTTCATCGCTTAGTTCTATCTTTGGAGCTTTGATCTGTTCTTTCATTTGGGCCATATATATATATATATTTTTTTTCTTGGCACACCTATTATGTTGTGAGGGGTGGAGCCTTAGGTACTTGCCAGGGCAGGGCAACCCACATCACTGCCCGGTGGTGCTATATGTGGAGGAGGAGTCTGAGAGGGAACAATGCCACTTGCTTGGCTCTTGGCTGGCTTTCAGTCATTTTTCCTGCTACCCACAAGCAAATTGGGACCTTCTGGTGCAGATGCCCAGGTGGGTGGGTTTGTATACATTCTAGAATCCTGTGGATCTCTCAAATGAATTCTCCTGTGAGACTGGTAGTTTCTCCTGCCACCACAAACACCACAGGTTTTTACTGGTAGAGGTTTTGAGGCTTTCTTTTCCCATGCCGGAACCCTGGGTTGTGCGGTCTCTCTCACTCCCCAGTTGTTCCTCCAGGTTTATCCACATGCAAATGTGGGACTTCCCAGTCTGCCAGCTGCAGCCTTGCCGCATGTCCTCTCAACCCCGTCTGCCCATCTTCACCCCTCCTACCAGCCTGGATGAATGTTTCTTCTTTAACTCCTTGGTTGTCAGACTTCCATATGGTTTGATTTTCTGGCAGTTCTGATTATTTTTTGTTTTTAAATTTGTTGTTGTGCTTTTGGTTGTGCAAGAAGACAAAGTGTATCTACCTACACTGCCATCTTGGCTGGAAGTCTGAAATCTCTCTCTTTCTCTTTTTGCATTGTCCCTATTCCCTACTCTTATTATCGCCCCTCCCTCTACTTCTCAAAATCATTTTTCTTTCAGTTAGTTTCCTGATATCCCTTTCCTTTCTTATAATATTTCCTTTCTTATATTAGTCTTTCCTTTCTTATAATAGTCTTAATCTCTTTATACCTTTATTAATACTGGCTCATTTGTTGTTGATAGTGTGATTATGGGCAGGGGTTAATTTTGTGGGTGTGGGTTTGTATCCTGGGTTGTTTGGTTTGTTCTGGCAGCACCTGTATAACAGCATACAAGATGTGGTGGGAGGAGTTACTCTCATTCAGTAGCCAGGTGGAAGGACCCACCAAAGAATGACACAAAAACAGTGAAAACACAATTACAACCAGAGAGCTCACATAAATGGTACAAAAGTCATCCCAAGAACATCAAGTTCAGGAGAGCATGAGACTGCACCACTGAGTCCCACAGATATCCTACCACAGAAGGTCATACCAGGAGGACAGGGAGTCAAAGCAGATCAGTCTAGGAAGCAAAAACAAACTAGAAGTGTCACTTAAAATGGGGAGACAAAGAAACAACCCCCAATAGGAAGAAAAGGAGGAATCCTCAGAAAGAGTGCTAAATGAAATTGAGGAAAGCAAACTCTATCAGACATTAAGTTCAAAATAGTGGTTATAAGGATGCTTAGTGAACTCAGTGAGAACTACAAAGAAGACCAGGGAAGCTACATGGAACTTATTCTGAACTACATCAGCATGAAAAAGGACATAGAAATTATCAATAAGAGCCAGGAGGAAATGAAGAATACAATATCTGAAATGAAGAACACGGTAGAAAGAATTAAAAACAGGCTAGATGAAGCAGAGGATGGAATCAGTGAGCTGGAGGACAAGGTAGAAAAAAATTCTCAGGCAGAGCAACAAAACAAAAAAGTCCCAAACAGAACAAAGAGGATTTAAGGAAGTTGCAGAACAACATGAAATATAATAATATCCATATCATAGGAATACCAGAAGGAGAAGAAGAGGAGCAATGGATACAAAACCTGCTTGAAAAAGTTGTGACAGAAAACTTCCCTGAATTGATGACAGAAAAAAAATCACACAAGTCCATGAAGCACAGAGGGTCCCAGTCAAGATGAACCCAAAGAGGCCCATTCCAAGAAATATCAAAATTAAAATGGTAAAATTCAAACACAAAGAGACAATCTTAAAGATAGCAAGGGAGAAGTAGCTACTATATAGAAGGGAGCTCTGATAAGGCTATCAGCTGATTACTCAACAGAAACACTACCAGCCTGAAGGGAATGGCAAGAAATATTCCAAGTAATGAAAAGCAAGGGCCTGCAACCAAGACTACTGTACCCAGCAAGGCTCTCAATTAAAATGAAAGGTGAAATAAGGAGTTTCCCAGACTAAAAAAGGCTAAAAGAATACATCTCCACGAAGCCAGCATTGCAAGAGATGCTAAAAGGACTGCTTTAAGAAGATGAAGAAAGAGAGAGAGAGAGGAACAGAAGTACAAAGGGAAAAAATGGCAATGAATAAGTACCTATCAAAAATAATATTAGACATAAATGGATTAAATGCTCCAATCAAAAGACACAGAATAGCTGAATGGATAAGAAAACATCACCCACACATATGCTGTCTACAAGAGATCCACCTCAGAATAAAAATCTACACAGACTGAAAGTGAAGGAATGGAAAAATATATTCCAAGCTACGAATATGGAAAAAAAGCTGGGGTAGCAATACTTACATCAGACAAAATAGATTTCAAAACAGAGGCCATAAAAAGAGACACAGACGGACACTTCATAATACTCAAGGGAATAATCCATTAAGAAGACATGAACATTGTAAACATATATTCACCCAACATAGGAGCATCTAAATATATAAGGAAAATCTTGGAAGTCTTTAAGAAAGGTATAGACAGCAACACACTCATAGTAGGGGATTTTAACACTCTATTGTCAACAATGGATACACCTTCCAAGCAAAGAATCAACAAGGATATTGTGGCATTGAAAAATACTCTATAGCAGAGAGACTAAATGGACATATACAGAACCTTTCATCCCAAAGAAACAAAATATACATTCATTCTTTTCAAATGCACATGGCACATTTTCAAAGATAGACTACATGTTGGGCACTAAACAAGCCTCAACATAGTCAAGAAAATTAAAATCATATCAAGCATTTTCTATACCACAAGGGCTTGAAACTAGAAACAAACCTCAAGGGAAAAACTCAAAAATATCCAAATTCATGGAGATTCAATAGCATGCTATTAAATGATGAATGGGTTAATAATGAGATCAAGGAAGAAATTAAAAAGTTCCTGGAAACAAATGAAAATGAACATACAACAGTCCAAAACCTATGGACACAGCAAAGGCAGTCCTGAGAGGGAAGTCCATTGAAATACAGGCTTACCTAAAAAAGATAAAAACATTTCAAATAAACAACCTAACCCTACATCTACAAGAACTGGAGGAACAACAACAAACAAATCCCAGAGCGAGCAGAAGGAAGGAAATAATCAAGATCAAGTAGCAGAATTAAATGACATAGAAACTAAAAGAACAATTCAAAGGATCAATAAATCCAGGAGCTGGTTCTTTGAAAAGATAAACAAAATTGACAAGCCTTTAGACAGACTCACCAAGAATAAAAGGGAGAGGACCCATATAAATAAAATCAGAAATGAAAGAGGAGAAATTACAACCAATACCACAGAAATACAAAGGATTGTAAGAAATTACTATGAACAACTATATGCCAAGAAATCTGAAAACCTGGGTGAAATGGACAAATTTCTAGAAACATGTAATCTTCCAAAACTCAATCAAGAAGAAGCAGAAAGCCTGAATAGACCAATAATAGCTGGTGAAATTGAAGCAGTAATCAAAAAACTCCTGGCACACAAAAGCCCTGGACAAGATACTTTCACAGGAGAATTTTACAAAACATTTAAGGAAAAGCTAACCCCTATCCTTCTCAAACTATTCCCAAAAATCCAAGAAGAGGGAAGACCCCCAAACTCTTTTTATGAGGCCAACATCATCCTAATGCCAAAACCTGATAAAGACACCACAAAGAAAGAAAACTACAGGCCAATATTGCTGATAAACATAGTCACTAAAATCCTCAACAAAATATTGGCAAGCTAGATCCAGCAATACATTTAAAAGATCATACACCATGATCAAGTGGGGTTGATCCCAGGGATGCAAAGATGGTACAATATTCACAAATCAATAAACATAATACATCACATAAAAAGAAAGACAAAAATCACATGATTGCATCAATAGATGCAGAAAAAGCATTTGATAAGGTATGACACCCATTTATGATAAAAACATTCAGCACAGTGGGAGTATAGGGAGTATACCTCAATATAATAAAGTCCATATATGAGAAACCTACAACCACTATCATACCCAATGGGCAAAACCTAAAAACTTTCCCACTAAGATTGGGAACAAGACAAGGGTATCCAGTTTCACCACTTCTATTTAACACAGTGTTGGAAGTTCTAGCCATAGCGATCAGACAAGAAAAAGAAATAAAAGGCATCCAAATTGGAAAGGAGGAAGTAAAACTGTCATTGTTTGCAGATGACGTGATACTGTACATAGAAAACCCTATAGACTCCGCCAAAATACTTCTCGACCTAATAGATGAATTTGGCAAAACAGTGGGTTACAAAGTAAATATTCAGAAATTGAAGGCATTTTTATACATCAACAATGAAATATCAGAGACAGAAATTAGGGGAGCAAATCCCATTTGCTATAGCAACAAGAAAAATAAACTGCCTAGGAATAAGCCTTACCAAGGAGGTAAAAGACCTGTACTCAGAGAACTACAGAACACTGAAGAAAGAAATTAAGGAAGACACAAATAAATGGAAGCGTATTCCATGTTCTTGGATTTGAGGAATTAACATCATCAAAATGTCCATATTACCCAAAGCAATTTATAGATTCAATACAATTCCCTATTAAAATACCAATGACATATCTCACAGATATAGAACAAACATTTCAAAAATTTTTATGAGACAAAAAATGACCCCAAATAGCCTCAGCAATTTTGAGTAAGAAGAACAAAGTAGGAGGGATCATAATATCTGATATCAAACTATATTATAAGTGCCCTGTAATCAAAACAGTCTGATACTGGCATAAGAACAGACCCATAGATCAATGGAACAGAATAGAATGCCCAGAAATAAACCCATGTCTCTTAATATTTGACAAAGGAGGCAGAAATATAAAATGGAGTAAAAATAGCCTCTTCAACAAATGGTGCTGGGAGATCTGGATAACACCATGCAAAAAATGAAACTCA
Source organism: Mormoops blainvillei (assembly GCA_004026545.1). Taxonomy (NCBI): domain Eukaryota; kingdom Metazoa; phylum Chordata; class Mammalia; order Chiroptera; family Mormoopidae; genus Mormoops; species Mormoops blainvillei. The sequence goes on along the minus strand of PVJD01003723.1, from coordinate 110,549 downwards.
ACTACCAACTTACACCATACACAAAAATAAACTCAAGATGGATAAAAGACTTTAAATATAAGTCACAACACCATAAAAATCCTAGAGGAGAACCTAGGGAGGAGAATTTCAGATATTTCACAGAGCAATTTTTCACTGATATGTCCCTTACATCAAGGGATATAAGGGAAAGAATAAACAAATGGAACTACATCAAATTAAAAAGCTTCTGCACAGGTAAGGAAAACATAGCCAAATGAAAAGAGGGCCAATCATATGGGAAGATATATTTGCCAATGATACCTTGGACAAGGGTTTGATCTATACAATATATATAGAACTCACATGACTCCACACGAGGAAGACAAACAATCCAATTAAAAAATGGGCAAAGGACCTAAACAGACACCTCCAAGGAGGGCATACAGAGGGCCCAGAGGCAATATGAAAGGATACTCAGCATCACTAACCATCAGAGGGATGCAAATTAAAGGTACAATGAGAAATCACTTCACCAGTCAGAATGGCCATCATAAACAAATCAACAAACAACAAGTGCTGGTGGGGTTGTGGAGAAAAGGGAACCCTAGTGCACTGTTGGTGGAAATGCAGACTAGTGTAGGCACTGTGGAAAACAGCATGGAATTTCCTCAAAAAACAAAAAATGGAACTGCTTTTTGACCCAGCAATTCCATTACTGGGGTTATACCCTAAGAATCCTGAAACACCAATTCAAAAGAACCTGTGCACCCCAATGTTCATAGCAGTGTTATTTACAATAGCCAAGTGCTGGAAACAGCCTAAGTGCCCATCAGTAAATAAGTGGATCAAAAAATGTGATACATTTACACAATGGACTTCTACACAGCAGAAAGAAAGAAGGAACTCCTACCTTTTGTGACAGCATGGATGGAACTGGAGAGTATTATGCTAAGTGAAATAAGTCAAGTGGTGAAAGACAAATACCATACGAGCTCACCTATAAGTGGAACCTTATCATCAAAACAAATAAGCAAGCAAAATAGAACCAGAGACATGGAAATTAAGAACAAACTGACAGTGATCAGAGGGGTGTAGGGAGGGTGTTAACAGGGGAAAGATGGGGAAGGGTCAAGTTAAGGAACATGTATAAAGGACCCATGGACAAAGATAATTGGGGGAATGATTGAATGTGAGAGGGTGTGAGTAGAACAGGGGAGAGTGGGGGGTGTGGAATGGGGACAACTGTAATTGAACAACAATCAGAAAAAAAATTCAAAAAAATGAGAAAAGAATAAGGAGCCTTTGGGACATCTCCAAATGTACCCACATCTGAATCACAGGGGTGCTTGAAGAAGAAGGGGAAGAACGAGAAATTGGAAACTTATTAATGAAAGAAAACTTCTCTAATTTGGTCAAAGAAATAGACATACACGTCCAGGAAGTACAGAGAGTTTCAAACAAATTGGACTCAAAGAGGACCACACCAAGACACATCATAATGAAAATGCCAAAGGGTAAAGATAAAGAAGGAATCCTAAAAGCAGCAAGAGAAAAGCAGATGGTTACCTACAAAGGAGTTCCCATAAGACTGTCAGTTGATTTCTCAAAAGATACTTTACAGGCTAGAAGAGACTGGCAAGAGGTATTCAAAGTGTTGAAAAGCAAGAACCTACAACCTAGATTACTCTATCCAGCAAAGCTATCATTTAGAATTGAAAGGCAGTAAAAGTGCTTCCCAGACAAGGTAAAACTAAAGGAGTTCATCCTTACCAAGCCATTATTTTATGAAATGTTAAAGGGAACTATATAAAAAACAAGATCAAAGCTATGAACATTAATATGGCAATAAATGCACAACTATCAACACTGAATCTAAAAAACAAACTGAGCAAACAAGAAGAACAGAAAGTATCATAGATATGGAGGGTTATCAGCTGGGAGGGTGAACGAGGAGAATGGGGGAAAAGATACAGGGAATAAGAAACATAAATGGTAGTCACAAAATAGACAGGGGGAGGTTAAGAACAGTATAGGAAATGGAGAAGCCAAAGAACTTATATACACAACACATGGACATGAACTAAGGAGGGGGGGAAATGCTGGAGGGAAAAATTGGTACTGGGCAGAAGTGGGAAAAGAGGGAAAAATTGGGACAACTGTAGTAGCATAATCAATAAAATATATGTTTAAAAAATGTCAACATGATTATGAAGCAGAGATCAGTCACTTTTGTTTGCAGATAACATGTGAACGCTGGCATGCATGTGTGATGTTGCAGGCAGGAAACATCAGTGCTGATGTATTTGATTTCTAAAAATACTTTACGGTTACTTTTCTTTGCATCTACTCAGGAACAAGTTTTCCATGTTAAGCCTTTTTCTTTCTTCTGTATATTCCCCAATACATTTGTGATAAAATGAGAAATGACAGTGGCTTAAATGTATTTTTGGTCCTCGGTATTAATTCTGTATATTTTCAACATTTGAGGTTCCAAAATTAATGTAGGCTCTTGGAGGATAAAACGTTAAAAGAAGTATTCAAAACCAGGAACTTCTCCCCCACCTCTCCCCAGCTTTCCCCCTGGGCCCTGAGACAGTGAGCACAGCTACCCCACCAACAGCCATTCCCAACACCGCGTTTCTACCTGGAGATGATGCGCAGCTGGTTGCTCATGGTTTGGATCTGCTCCACGACACACAGAAGCTCCTGTGAGCACCTTTGGTCTATGCAGTTCTTAGCAATGATGCGGATAAGCCTGGTGAAGTTTTGTCCTGAAGTCGCAACTTTCCTAGCAGAGGCGATGAGCTGCTCTTTGGTCTGTATCAAAAGAAATGACAGAATGAGAAATCGGTAAACAATGCCATCATAGTTTCCCCTAAGAAATCGGTGACAAATTGTAAAGCATCCAAAATGTGCCTGGCACAACTTACTTCAGCCCCAGAGTGAACATAGTTTAACTTGGTCCTGAACCTTCTCCAGAGGCATCAAGAGAGGCCACTCTTGGGTTAGTAAGAAGCTTACTAACAGCAGAATGAGGTGGCCCATCTACCTGTGGGGGATGGTGAGGGCAAGGCGGCCAGCCCCCTGGTCATGGACTAGCCCTTTATGGAGGGAGCTGAGACCTGCACTGGGCACCAGGTTAGTTTTCAGCAGGCCCAGGGCAGCTCTGAGCCCCCTAAGAAGGGCCAGGCATGGAAAATGTCTGGTTGAAGGGGGCCTTGGCTGGGGCAAAGGTACAAAGGAGGACAGTCACATGTAGAGCTTCCTGGAAGGGGATTGATAGTTAATGGGCTGGTGGCAGAAGCCACCTAACAGTTAGCTGACTTGAAATTTTAATCTTTGTAAGCCATATTTTTCTTCCTTTAAAAAGAGAGACCTGGACCAGAACAGCAGTTTTCCATTCATATCTTTCCCTTTTTAAGCCACAGAATCCTTTATTTAAATAAAATCTGAAATATAATGGTGAATATTGAGAGAAGATGCGCTGTTCTCACCTGCTTGTCTGGGATGAACAGGTAAGTGGCCTTTCAATAGCTCACAGGAAAGTGGACATTGGTTGGGAGGGGAAACCCAGGAAAGGCCACATGTCCTGTTACAGCCCTCTGGCAAAGACAGGACGGACTCCTCCTCCCAAAATTTGGTTCAGGTGTCCAGTTAGATGATGCCACCCACGGACCAAGGTGGTATGAAGAGGGTTATTACTCACAGAATGAGGTTTTCTGGGGCAGAGCAGAGCAGAGCAGGCTCCCAACCAGGTGTGGACAACAGAAAAGGAGAATGGCCTGGCTTTTACTGTGGTTGGGGACAAGCCTGGAGAGGGGTTTTGACATGTCAGCCAGGGCTTGTGTGCCCTGTACTTTCCAAGACAACCAAGGAGGCAGTCCTGGACTTTCTGATTGGCTTGCCCAGATGTGAGTCAACAGGCGACGAGCAAGGAGTAGGTAGAGTTGGAAGCTGTCAGCAAATATTTAAAAGGAAGTTGGACTTGTTACTGCTCCTGCCCAGTAGAGGGACCCCTACATGCCACGAGGAATGGGCACAAACTTAATGGACAGAACTTAACTTTGCTGGTCCCTTTCTTTCTGTGATGCCTGACTCTGGTTGGGAACCACTTCCGGGCTCCCTCTACTCCTTGTATCATGACACCGTCTCAGCTTTACCAAGTATTGTTGAACAAACAAATCATGATGTGGAAAGTCTCCAGTGTGAAGAAGGGTTCAGCTGAAGAGGTCGAGCTGAAATATTCCAGAATTCATAACCCAGATCTCAAAGGTGCCAGAGAAAACTCAGACCACAAGAGAGTAGTCTGGTGTAGGTCTCTGCTAAGACGGGGGATGCTTGACTTTACACCTCTCCAGTGATACCCCTTCTGATCTTTCTGCCTTCTTCCAGCTGCACCCCAGCCTCAGGGCTGAAGAGCTCTATGCGGTAGTTACTCCAGGTGAGTGTCACAGAATCTCCCAGCTTTGGGTCGGGACTCCTGGCGCCCTTACCTCTGTGCAGCCTGCCGCCCCCAAACTGCCATCTCAGACACTTCTGTTTTACTCAAGAGCACAGGGCACTTTGGTGCTTAAAATCTGGTTGGTAGGAAGATGGGAATTTGAAGTTTTGGGGGACAATTCTTCACGTCACTCCAATTTACCAGGCACAAACCTCACTATTAAAATTATCCTTTGGTTTTTCTGTAGGCGCCATTTCCCAGGGAAGTCCACGGGGGCAAGGTTCGCATATTCCTGGCCCCTAGGCCAGCACCCGAGTCCTATATACATCGGGTCTCAGAGATATTTGGAAAGAGAATGGGAGTCAGCAAAAAGAGGTAGCCACTGCCAGGTCTGACCTAATGGCCTTGGGGTCACTGTTCCAGTATTTTCACTGGCTAGTTGAAGGGGCAGGGGTTGGGGAGAGGAATGGGACAACAACAGGCCTGAGCGGCAGGTGTGGTGGGGCTGCTGGGTTTGGCTTGGACACCCCGACATCCAGCCTTCTCATCTGGACCCCTCTCCTACCCAGAATGAGAAATGGGTCCTCACGCAGCCTGGCCATGAGATTTGGAGCCATTTGCACCTGGCAGACCGACGAAGTTTTCTAAATGGCTTTGGTGCCATTCTAGTTATTCCTTCCGGTTCCCCACTCTGTAAATGAACTTTTTTCTTTTTCAGTGTTGGTGTGTTGATATTAAACAATCCTTAACTAAACTGAACTAAGACAAGGACCAGAGAGAGTGAGGACAGGTCTACAGGATGTCAGTCCCCCTCCCCCCGACCAGAGGAAAGCAGCCCCGTCCCCTCCAGGCCCTGACCGGCTGTCCTGCAGGAGGCTGTCGCCCTATGACCTCTACTTGGGGGAATGTTAAAGGATGTAAATGGCTCCTTCAGTTCATCCTTGTGGGGTAAAAATGAGTCCTTGACTTTACTCAACTGCAGCTTCTGTCAAATGATCTTCCTTGGTAGAATAAGACAAAACTGTAATAAGTAAGACCAAAAGAGGAGGGGAAGGGAAAAGTGAAGTGACATTTATGACACACCACATAAAGAAGAGAGCACGCAAAAATGCCAAGTGCTGAGCAGCAAGTGTGGCCCTGCTGTCCTGGGAGCCGCCTGGGACACGGGAGCCTGGGTCTGGATGGCAGCACCTGGGCACCCATTTCCCTCATGGGGCCCAGTCCTCCTCCCATCGCAGCCCCCTGGGGGTCAAGTACCAAGAGGCGTCCTCTCCTCCTCAAACTCTGCGCCATCAGAAGCACCTCCTTGGCCATCTCCTGGGCCATCTGGGTGATTCTGTTCCCTCCGTCCATGCTGTGGTCCTCCTGGAGAGGCCGGTCCCGCTCAGCACCCGGCCAGGCTGGGCTGCCAGGGCCCTGGGAAGGGGCGCTGTAGGGCGGCCGCTGTAGGAAGAAGACAGAGCTAGTGAGGGACCTGACACTTGGACCCCCCAACTACCACAGGGAAGTTAATGGCATTTTTGTCATGTTTTAAAGAAGAGAGGCAACCAAGAGGGTGTCCCTACTGCCCACATGCCAGCTGCTCTTAACACTTTCTCCAAAATAGAAGAGGAAACAGTGAGTCCCTGTCACTTGGGGCCATTCATCCAAAATTTGCACAAAGTGAAACCTAGCATACTCAGATCCCAGTATAGTTAAAATATCACAGTTTCTGCCCCTCAGTGAAATTTCGGGCCTTACCTGGGAGAAGGGATTAGAATCTGTAGCCTCTTGGAGAAATACAGGAATCCTTGAATGTTCCAACTTTGGGAACCCAAATACTTGTTCATCATTCGTTCTATACGGACAAACTTCAGAGCTCTGCTATGAATAATTATGACCACCCCCCATTACCTTGTGATTTCCTAGCGAGGACATGGGCAGCCCCGGACATCCAGATGCCAGCGGGATACTCCCAGCGGGGCCCCGAATGGGACCTCCCCAGAACCTCCTTTCAGACCCATGTCCGCACAGTCGTTCTGCACTTAATGGTAAAATCTAGTGACAAAGATCAGGACTGGCTCTGCCAGGTTTCGAGCTCCTTAGGGCAGAGCCTGTGCCCCAGGTCGAGTGGGCAGGAGGAGAGCACGCTCCGAGCCCGCCCACCCTGTCGTCTCCCCCAGCACCGCACACAGTATACGAACGCCTCAGAAGGGACATAACTCAGCTGTTGGAAAGGCATTAGGTTGCAGTCGTGATAGTAAACTCCATCTGCATTGGGAGTTTTAAGTTCATGATCCTACTTGATCCTAGAAAGGAACGGAAGTCGAAGGGTAGCTGCTCCAGGGCTGTGGACATACCTGTGTGTGGCCTGTGCCCTTCCAGCCCTGCCCCCATCGGTGGGCTGTGTCCAATGTTTGTCATGCTCCCATCACATGGGAAATTGCTGCAGCTATTGCGTGGCATCAGGAGACCAGTCGCCCAAGGCGGCTGGGATGAGCTGTCCCCTATAGCTGTAGAGCTCAGGTGGGTGTGTCAGTGAGCAGTGGCCGTGCAGCAGACGAGGGGATGTATATGAGTCGGGGACCAGGAGACCTCAGAGGCTGGGGTCTAGGTCACCCACCCTGGGGTGTGAGCTCCACATGAGGGTGCTTGTCCTCAACCTGGGCCAAGAGCAAGCAGGTGTGTGGGAAGAATCCTGACAGCTCAGGTTTAACTCGGAGGTTGTCCGAATGTCAGAACAGCTACCAGCAGGTGGGCGGCTGGGGGTGGGGCAGGGTGTCCACAGGGGTGGCACGGCTGCAGGATGCTTTCCTCCACCCTAGAACACCTGCTCCATCCCTTCCACGGTCACTGCGCCCTAAATCTGAACCTCTTCTGCAACCTAGCAAGCAATCGGAGTCGCTCACTGTGTACCTGTGGTGCCCGACACTGCGCTGTGCGTGAAGGATCTAAAGACAGGTATGATGGGGTCCCCGAACTTCACTGCTGACAGTGTTGTCTTTCTAGGCCAGTGCACCCTGAAAGGTCACCTAGCTTTGCTATCTGTTCTTGGGTTTTTGTTTTTCTTTTTTTTGAGTTGGCTTCTTCAATTAAATCATCCCCCACCTTCTGAAGCCTGTTTGCTGGCCTTGTTCCAGACAGGTGAGACACCCCCTGAATGCTGGGAGGATGGGTGGGACCCTTTTCTGGAGAGGGACCAAATGACACAGGGCCAGCAGGCTCCCCTATGGGCCCAAGTAGGTGAGAAGAAGAAAAGGAACAGAACTCATCTGAGACTATGACTCAACTCCAGTCCCTGAAAACCAAGGAGAAAATGACAAATATGTGATTTGATGGCCCTTGAACTAAGGATCGGGAAAGTAGGAAATATTCTTTTCAACTTGCATCTCATTGAACTGTCAGGGACCTTATGCTTACAAAGCTAGGAAAGTCTCCAGGTTCTTCTGTGGTGAAGAGGCTTAGGACTGTGTTGGAGGTCCCGTACCTGCTTTGTCAAGTCTGGCTTTGACTAATTGCCAGAAATGGACAATTTCCAGGTTGCGACTTACAAGTGCCCAGAAGATACACACAAACCCCTTACCAAACCACATCCCCCTCAGCAAGTTCTGACAGGTGCCCACAGTTCGGGGTGCTGCTCTGGGCTGTGCGGAGGGAGTGTCTGCCCCAGTGAGTGGGAGAGTGGGGCAGACACATCATGCGTGGTCCCTTCCCTGCCCTTTGCACCCGCACAGGAGAGGCCCTGAGGAAGGCCCTTGTCCCTGTTGTTTCCAGCCTGCAGCTCCGTGTGGAGGCACAGTGCCTTCTGGAACTGAAACCGTGAAGCGTAAGGGCTGTTCTCCACCTGAGGACTGCAGCCTGCGGCAGGAGAGATGATGCCCTTCATGGACAGATGGGAGAGGGCATGGGGCCGAACGAGCTTGCTGTGGTCTCCGCCCCAATGCTGTCGAGCTGAGAGGGCGGTAGTGGTGCGACATGCTCCTGCCTGCATGTTTTGATGAGAAGGGGAATGTGTCGTGTGAACTGACAGACACGGAACATGCTAGTCAGTGAAGTCAGTGGCATCAAGTATGTGTCAGAAAGACCCTGTAGAGAAACAGAAAAGGAAGAGCCCACGGGGTATCTGACCTGATAGGCCCAGGTGCTGTGCAGCAAAGAGAGCAGAATACGTTTGGAGTCTGAGCAGAGGGGACTCAGGCCGCAGGGAAAAGGGAACTGCCTGCCCTCCTGCCAGCCACTTCGGGAACACGGCCCCTTCTCAAGGCAAAGACATTTTAATGAGAAGAGGGAGGAAAGAGCAAGGGAGTGGAGAAGCACATGATCTGGTCAGCTTTATCTCTGGAGAGGACCCGGCGGGGAGGTTTGGGGGGTCTGGGCAGCCAAACATAAGGTCACAAAGGGGACAGAACAGGTTGTGCATAAAACGCTGGCTGAGCCACCTGCTAGGGAACTTTGTGAGTACCACCAACCCACTGTGTTGCCCCTGGACCTTGGTCACAGTCAGTGTAAGTAAATCTAAGGTCTGGGATCCATGATGCGCAACTGTCCTATGTGTTGCCCTGAGAAGAAATGAGTGTAACAGCACCATCCCAACAAGTCCTTTTTTACCTACGCTGACTCCACTTGGATCCCTGCCACTTGCAAACAAACGAACCTTGACAGGAGCGGGGAGGGAAAGGTGGCGTAAGGAGCCAGGCCCACAGGACATCTGTCAGTCGCAGCAAGGGGACGCACTCCAGCTGGGGCAACTAGGAAAACTTCATGGAGGTCAATAATTATGGCTGCTAGGCACAAGAAACTTCCTATGTGCCAGGCAAGCGCAAGTATTTTACGTGGATGCTTTCATGAACCCTCTGCCAGGAAGGTATTAGTGGTCCCGTTTTCTAGACTACAATCTTGAGGTTAAAATATCTGAAAAGCTTCTCTGTGGTCTCAGAGCTGGGAAATGGCGGAGGCGGCCGCCGCCCGGGCTCTGGTTCCCGATCCTGGCCTCTCAAAGTCTGCCTGTGGGGCCTGCCAGATGTGAGGTATACACGTGGGCACCGGGACAGCCTCTTCTGGCACTTGGCCGTGGGTTTTGGTTACTAGGAAGTGGGCTGAGGAGGGGAAGGAGAAACAGTGCTGACTATCCTACCATGTCGAGATCTGCCGCAATAGTCCCGATGATGGCTGGATCAGCAGTGCAGGTCCCCGCTGAGCTCCCTGGGGCGTCTCTAGGAGCCGTGCCCTGAGAATCCACACTGCCCGCTGCTGCAGCTCCTGAGACACCCTCCCCATGGTGGAGCCAGGGCTGGGCGGGGTCTTGTTCATCACTGGGTTTCAAGCACCTTGCCAGGAGTTTCCAGGCCTTGGAGTGACCACCTTTCCAGGCCTGGAGCTGGAACACGGCATGGTGGGCCTTGGCCGCCCACTCCCACTGAAGCCAGTCCAGGATGTGCATTCCCCACTCCTCTGGGTGTTCTTGGAGCACAGAGACTCTCTGGGCCACCTCCTTGGTAAGGACAAGAATGCCCTCCAGGGCCACAAGAAGGTCTTCCTGGGAGGGCCCAGACTCCTGGCCTCCTGCCACAATCACCTGCACAGCTTGGATACCAGACACCATTCTTTCTAGGGAGCTTTCTGGCGCGTGGTGCCTGAGGTCTGGGGTCTGCAGGTCTTCGCAGACACATAGCCTTGGGCAAAGAGCATCTTGGAGGGCCTGCCCATAGTCTGCATTGATGCTGCTGAGGTGGCCAGTCAGGGCCTTGGCTCTAAGAGTGAGCTCCAAGCAGAGAAGCTCAAAGCGCGTGGACAGGCTGGGTGATGGCCTGGGGGAAGAGGCCAGGATCTGGGCCACATCCAGCAGAGCGTCCGTGAGCACATGAACTTCCCTGCCCAGAAAGGAGACCTCAGCCTTTACTTGCTCATCCCCGCACAGTAGCCGAGACAGCCTGGCAGCCTCCTGTAGCCTCTGAGAAACGTCTGCTGCCTGAGCCAGCCCTTCCTGCAGCCCCTGCTGGTTCTTCACAGCCTGTCGCAGGGGCAGTAGGAACCATCCTTGTCTCCTGTTGAGCCTCTCCATGCACTGGAGCAGGTCTTGGACAGCCACTGACCATAAAAGGCATCTGTCCTCAAAGTTCTCTTCCCACGAAGTAGGGGTTTGGAGACCATCAGAGGCCAGAACCATGTCCAACAGCTGTTTAGCATGGGTTTCTGCCTCCTCCAGTCTGTCCTGCACGTGTAAGAGTGCTTCTGGATGCCTGGTTGAGTCAGGGTCCTTCTTACCCAAATCCATGGGCCCAGTTTTGGCTGTTAGTTGGGCCATCGAAACTAAATTCTGCTGAAGCTCCATGAACACTTCCATGCTCCCTGGAAGATCAGCGGCTGGGCTGTGACAAAAGAGCTGTTGACACAGAGGGTACCAATCACCAGCCTTAGCTACCAAACCCTGCCTGTTGTCACTGGCTCTCTGAGACAGCTGGAGAGACAATTTCAGAAGCCTGTTGGTTCCAGCAGCTGTGCAATATCTTGTCTTTCCTGCTAGGTCAGTAACGGAAGGTACCAGTGTTGGGATTTCCGGGGGTCCATTCATCCTCTCTGACCCCAGTGTTCCCTCCCCTGAAGCCAGGAACTCTTGCACTTCCTCCACAGCTACACTCCGCTCCTGGGGGTCGGTGCTAGCTGAGGACACTGCCTGGTGGCTATGGCTCTCCCCAGCAGGGCTGAGTTTGCCGATGGTGGGGAGTAGAGGGCCCCCACTCTGTGTACAGGTGTCGGGAGTCAAGGGACTGGAAAGATGGTCCCTGGGTAGATAGGAGATGCCTGAGTCACTTCTCCCCAATCCAGGCCCCCTATCATGTGTCAGTCCCGGGGCTGGGGAGTCCTGGAGGCTGGGGAGAACACAACACTGTCTCTTCACCATGGCAAACCTCTGGACTTGGTCTCGAAGGGGGCTGAGGATATCGGGATGATTAGTCTCATCCAGCCCCTCTTGGAGGCTTTGAGCTGCGCAGATGAGATGTTTCGCCACCGTTAGAAACGCATCCGTGTCCTGAGAGCTGTGCCCACCTGAACAGCGCTCAGCAGCTGCGCCCAGGGCCAGGGAGGATTGCTCCAGCTGCCAGATCAAGACTCTCAGGCCGTTCCGGAAAATGGGGTCTCGATGTTGGTCCACGTACCTGTTCATCACCTGCACTATGTGTGTGGTGCGGCCTTGTAAGTATGCCACAAGCCTGGGAAACTCTCGGGAATCTCCAGTCCTCCAAGCCCAGGTGAAGAAGTCCAAGTGCTTGGCCATTTCCTGAATGGATACACTCAGGAACTCAGGAATACTGAGAACATCATCAAAACATGCCAGCAGGCGTTCAGAGACCCTGGCCCAGCCCTGGAGCAAGGCGTGCAGGGCCGAGGGGCTCCAGTTCCGGCCAGACCCCTGTGGGCCTTGCGAGAAAAGCTGCTGCACTGTGACCACAAGCCCCCAGAGGCCTACCATGGTGGCCTCCAAGTCTCTGCCGGTTTGTTGTCGAGGAGAGCAAACCAAGACCAAGTGGCCCACCCGGAGCATCTGCTGGGCCTGCTCATGGAAAGCAGCAAAAAGAAGCTGGACGCTCTCGGGCACGGCCTCGCTAACGCACCGCACGCTACCTGTAACTGGTGCTGTGGCCAAGGCGACTTGGACCAGCCTTTGCAGAGGACTCTGAGTGTCGGTGAACGTGCTCAGGATCTGGCGCAGCAGCCCGGCGCGCACGCCCTGGGAGAGAGCCTCGGTGGCTGCTCGCAGCGCCGCGCTCTCCTGCTCTGGCCCCTGGCCCCGCAGCTGCAGTAACCGGCGGCAGGGGTCCACCAGGCGCAGCCTTTCGGGCGCCGCAGCGCCGGCGGCCAGGCTCATGCAAGGCCAGAGCACGGCGGCCAGCAGAGGGTCCAGCCCTGCCCGCAGGCGCTCAGGCCCGGGCGCGGCCAGCAGGGTGCGCAGCTGCCGCAGGTGTCGGGAGAGCGCGCCAGGCGCGCAGGCTGGGGTCGCCAGAGCGCCGGGCTCCAGCCGCTCCAGCAGTTCTCCCAGGATCTCCCGGGCCAGAGCGAACAGGCGGCGCCGGGTGGCGGCCAGTGGCGGGCTCAGGGCGTGGGCGCGGACGGCGGCGAGCAGGGCAGGGACCCGGTCCCGCAGCAGGCGCCCCCCGGACCCGCGCGCACCCAGGCGGCCCAGACTCAGCAGCGCACCGGTCAGGTCGGTCCAGAGGCCTCGGGGCGTGCCCGCGCCCGCCGCCTCCAGTGCGTCCAGACAGGTCAGGCACCTGCCGGCCGCCCGAGCCGTGGTTCTCGCCGCCGCCGCGTCTTCCAGAAGCAGCACCTGTTGGGACAGTTGGGGAGGTGGGCAGTTTGAAAAGCCTTGCTCGTTTCTGGAGAGTTCCGCCCACCCCACGCCGTTTTACAAATAAATATCCAAAATACCCCAACACTAAAGAGACCTGAATTTCAGCCCATCCTCACCCCTCCAGAAACAAGTCGCCTCGGAGTGACATTTAAAGAAAGGTCACTGGTTTAAAGACATTTGATGTAACTGAAAACGTAAGGCCTCCTAAATTCGAAGTACATCCCATGTGGGGTCCAGTCTGGTTTGAGTGTCTATCTCCAGATTAGAGGAGGCCATCAACCAACAACATGGTAACCAAACACATAACCAAGAAAAGAGTGTGCAGGAAGGACTTACTGTTTGGATGAGGATGGTGGGTCTGGAGGGGTGGCCTGTCCAGGAAGCGCCCCTGAGAACCTTTCCTAGCCTGACCGCCCCTGCCCAGCTCTGCCCCTCCACTTCCACAGAGCTGGTACCCAGCCATTCCAAGAGCCTGCCCTCCCTCCTCCCCTCTCCTCCCCTCCTCCCACCAGCAGGTACCCAAGCCCCCTGGCTCTGCCTCTCTCATCTCCTCATTTCCATCTTACTTTAATGAGGTTCTGTTAAATTAGAAATACACCCCACAGTAACCCACACTACTAAGGTTTTAATGATGAGCATTGCTAATATTTGATAATATTTATGGCATATCCATTGGAACAGGGAGCATGTCCCAACCGAGAAGAGTTGCGCCACAGGGTGGAGTGTGGTCAGGATGGAGAGTGGGGAGCATTTGGGGGCTGAGAGGCGGTCCTGGCCCGGAGGTCCTCCCAGCTGTAGGCCAATGAGCAAGGCATTCATTTTGGAGCCAGGTTTGCCACGCAGGCTGAGAGCTACAGAGGTTTCTGTAGCGTCTCCCCATAGCTCCTCAGTGACACATTTTCATTCAGGGCTGGAGGATAAGCGTGGGGGTGGAGGGGCTCACATGAGTTTAAGGTCATAGACCCTAGCTCAGTATGTCTACCCAGCTCCCTGTGGCAGCTTCCACACTTAGCCAACTTATTAAATTGGTAATAAACTCTGTGCCCATGATCTTGGCAGAAATTTGGGTAGGATTCTCTCTTGGGAGGGTGCGCACTGTGGGAATGACATGCACCATCCAAGCCTCCTAGCAATGAACTCTCTGCCCAGACCAGCCAGCCAGCTCTGACATTAGCCTCACCTTTGTGGTGTCCAGCAGGATCTGCTGTGCTGTGGTCACTAGCTCCTCCCGGTGGCTCTGACATTCTGGCTGAAGACGGAGCTTCTGAGCTACCAGCACGATGTTCCTCCCAGACAGGAGGAGAGAGTCGGCAGCAGGCCCCATTTCCTCCTGGAGCCACTCCTCCTCTGAGTCCCCTGCCAACCTGCAGATATGTTCTCACTCAGCATTTACCGACATGCAATGTTACAACAAAGAAACGTACTCATCAGGAAATTATGATACATAGAAGTTACAGAGCACCATGAAAGCCATTAAAATAGTGATGTAGATCTTAATCCCTTTCACCCTAAAATAAGTCACGGGGATGTAGGTAGAGCACAGGGAATAAGTCAATATTATCAAAATAACTTTGTTTGGTGACAGATGGTTAGTAGACTTAGCGTGGTGATCACATCATAAGGTAAATGTAAATGCCTGTAAATATCTGATCGCTATGTTGTACACTTGAAACTAATATAATCTGTATGTCAAAATTAATTAAAAATAAATTAATTTTTAAAAGGTGATATGGGTGTATTTTTATTACGACAGAAGCCTCTCCAAGAGGTACTGTTGAGTAAATGAAATCAAATTATAGACTAGCGTGTATGGAGAGATCTCTTGTTCTCAGTTACGTGCAGATCTACATAGAGAACCATTCAGCTGGATGACTAATCATTAAACTGGGGTTCTATCTTGGTGTTTTAAGCATGCTTTATTCCTTCTTGAGTTGCCCCCCTTTTCTCTGCACCGAACATATATAATTACTACAAAACACAGTATGCCTCTTTTTTTAAGGGAAAAATATGTAGAATCTCATTTCAATCTGTGTTATCAAGAGAGGTTTTATATAACAAAAATCTGTCCATGATCACAGATGTCCACAGCAACTGTTTTGTTCATGTGATTGCAAACATTCCTTTTTCATAATAATCCCTAACCACACAAAACAAAACGAGAGAAATCTCACTCCCTCTGTCCTCATCCTTATAGTGGTAATTTTTTTTTTAAATCCTTGCCCAAGGATGTGTTTATTGATTTTAGAGAGAGAGGAAGGGAGAGAGAGACAGGCAGAGAAACATTGATGTGAGAGAAACACCGATCGGTTGCCTCCCATACCCGCCTCCTTGACCAGGGACGGCACCCGCAACATTTTGGTGAACCAGACGACGCTCCGACCACCTGAGCCCCCGGCCGGGGCCTTATTATGCTTCCTCCTTACGAGTAAGGCTGAGGGGCTGTGCCTTTGGGACTGTAGGCCTGGAGGGCACAGAAGTGCCAATTCAAGTGGTCGCTGAGAAGCTCCTCTCAGCTTGTGGTCCCTTATGAGCGGCCGCCAATTTCAATGCCCCCCACCCCGTTCCTGCCCCAAACATCCCAGCTACCCTCCTGTGAAATGAACCCCGAGTTCCCTGTGCATAATGTCACACCAACCCAAACAGCCCAGCATGGCAAAATGCTGAAACACTGGTGGGGAAAGGCAGAGAGGGACGAAGGCGTGACAGTTGTCTCCTCCCCTTATTTTACTTATTTTACTTCGGCAGAGCATTTGCTCACCAGCTGCAGCTGACCATCAGGCTGCCCAGCCCGTGAATATGACAGCCCCGGATCCGCACAGCTTTCATTGGCAGAGTGGGGCCTTCACCCACACAGCCTCACTTCTTGGGCTTTCTTACTTCTTAGCATTAAAAGGAGGAGAAAGAACCCTGGCCAGGCGGCTCAGCTGGTGGGAGTGCTGCTCCATACACCAGTCGGCTGTGGTTTTGATCCCTGGTTGGGGTGTGTACAGGAAGCAGCCAATTGATGTTTCTCTCTCATGCCCATGTACCTCTCTCTGTCTCTGTCTCTGTCTCTGTCTCTCTCTCTCAAATCAATAAACATCCTCAGGTGAGGTTTTAAAAACAAAAAGGAGGAGAGAAACACAGCTTTCGAGCATCAGGATTGTATGTGTGAAATTGTATCGTCCAGTGTTCAGGCAATTTAAGACTGTGTCCTAGTATGACCTCAAGTACAAGGTACTTCACACAGAGAGAGATAGTCCTCTGATGGTCCGCTGAACTTCCCCACTCTCCTCTCTCTCTTCCTTGAGAGCTTTGGGACATTTTTTCAGTCTTTCTTTCTTTCCTCACTCCCATCGCTACTTTGAGATTTGGCCAAGTTGGTTTAATGTTTTTAACTTGAAGTGACAATTAGAATTTCCCTTAGCCTAGCATCTTCTCTTTCAAGGATACATATTGTCTTTTCCAAAGTTCTCTTCCTCTTCATCTTCCCTTCTCTTGAGGTCCCTGGTTTCCACTTGTGGGTTAGAGTTGTCTATCAATATTTTTCTTAGCTTCTTGAGTTGGGGTTCATAGAGAGATAGTCACTAAGTCCTCGCACATCTGCATTCATGTTCTGCCAGTGGTCTGCTGAATGACAAGCTGTCTGGAAGGCACATTCTTTTTTTTAAAAAAAGAAAGATTTTATTTATTTTTAGAGAGAGGGAAAGGAGGGAGAAAGAGAGGGAGTGAAACATCAATGTGTGAGAGATATGTGCATCAGCTGCCTCTTGCACGCCCCCACCTGGGAACCTGGCCCGCCACGCAGACATGTGCCCTGATTGGAAATCAAATCAGCGACCTTCTGGTTTGCAGAACAGCACTCAATCCACAGCGCCACACCAGCCAGGACTGGATAGCACATTCTTGGTGCCAGGCCTGTCCTCTCACAGCTCACAGATTTGATTTCAGCATCTTCTGGCCTCCAGAGTTACAGGTGCGAACTATGAGGCCAGTCTATCTGATAGCAGACTAACTGGACTTGCTTTGTGAGTAGTTTTTGTTTGTTTGTTTGAAAGCACTAAGAATTTACCAACATATGCTTCACGTATATCTTTCCACCACAGTATCACCTAGAACCCAGGAAGCAGTTTTTTGGATCATTAATTAGCTCAGAGCAATTTTCTTCCATTATTTGTTTAATTATTGCCTCTCCTCAATGTCTTCATTTTTCTCCTTCTAGAAGTCCCATTATTTGCAAATTGAATCTGTCTTCCATGCCTACTATGTTTTTCACGTATGATTTCTACATCTTTCTGCTTTTAATCTAGGGCTTGAATAATGCTGTTGGCTTGATCTTTGAAATCACTAATGGAGGCATAGCAGTAAGCACTCTCAGATTTCCGCTTCAAGCTCTCTACGAACAACACATAAAGGATAGATAAAATGCTAAAGAAATTCCCGATATTTTATGGTTCTAGAGAACAACAAGGCAGCAGGACTTAATCCTGAGTGACACAGGCCAAGAGGTGGAAAAGCCATGTAAAAAGTGACTGCTACACCCCCCACGACCTTAGAAGTCACACGGTGCTGAGAAAAGAAGAATCAGGCTCTGAGTCCTGTCAGCGTGGAAGGAACCTGGTGATCACCCCGGTACTTCAGCAGAGACCCCAGAGGCTACATCTTAGGAGTGAGAACAAACTAGAAATAGGCATTTCCTCAGAAAGGCTGAAACTAGTCTTGAATCATCTCAAGGCTTCGATTGGATAAGAATGACCCCTCCCTAGTTTTACTGCCCACCAGAATAAATTAAATTCTCTCTAGAAGGAGACAATTCTATCTAGAAGCACTTCAATTTTGCATACATAATGTACTGTATTCAGTATTTTAAAATTACCCCACATGAAATGATAAAGGTTGCATCTTGAATTACTTGGGTAAAGAGAGACTGTATAAGAAATATGTTGGCACAATTGAGTAGCCATCAAGAAAAATATAATGTGAGTTCTCTATGTCAGTCCATACGCAAGATGGAACTCCAAATGGATCAGGGGATTTAAATGTAAAATCAAAACCATACAAGAAAAGAGTGAATTTCTCTTTAATCGGTGTAGAGAGATCTTTATAACTATGAGTCAAAGTCCAAAGGCTATAGGAAAAATTGGTAGATAAATTTAACTCCATAAAAACTTTAAAAATTTAAGTGGCAAAAAAATTAGAAAAGTCAGAAGACAGGTGGTAAACCGGGAGAAGGTGTCTACAATATACACCACGCACGAAGGTCTAATGGCCCTAATGTATCGTACGTTTCAGCATTTGTAAACCTGGTAATGTAACTATGCACCGTACGCTTTGCTTTTATCATTTAATATATGGGTGTGTTACGTTAATAATATAATCCAACATATACTACAAAAGACAAATAACAATGCATATTTAATATATAATATATTTCAACCCAGAAATATCACAACTAGGAATCTACCTTCTCCAACAATTTGAAAATACATATGTACAGGGTTATTTGTTGTAGCATTGTTTATAATTTCAAACTCTGGAAACAACCTAAATGCCCATTGATGGGAGAATGGTTGAATACATTGTTATGCATTCATACACATAATGTAATATTGGGCAACTGTATAAAAAAGTAAGGATAGCCCTGGCTGGTGTAGCTCAGTGGACTGAGCATCCACCTGTGAACCAAAGAATCGCCAGTTCGATTCCCCAGTCAGGGCACATGCCTGGGTTACCGGTCAGGTCCCCAGTAGGGGGTGCGTGAGAGGTAACCACACATTGATGATTCTCTCCCTCTCTTTCTCCCTCCTTCCCCTCTGTCTAAAAATAAAATAAATAAAATCTTTTTTAAAAAGTAAGGATATATTTGTAAGATAATATGTGTTATTTCCAGGATACTAAAAATTTTTAAAAAAATGAAAGTGCACACCCCATACAAGGGCCTCTCATGGCCTGTGGGTCTGACCTGTGAATTGGATGGGATGTCACTCCATGATTATGTTATGTTATATGAAAAAAGGGATTTTTTCAGATGTAACTAAGGTCCCTAATCAGTTGGCCTGGGTTAATCAAAAGATTATCTTGGGTGGGCCTGACCAAATCAGGTGAGCCCTTAACAGAGGAAATGGATCCTTCCTGAAGAGACACTCAACTGTTGACCTTGAAGAAGCAACTGGTCACATTATAGAGAGGGACACATGACAGGGCTTTGGTTCTACAACCCCAAGGAGCTGGATTCTGCCCACAACCAGTGAGCCTAGATGGTCCCCAAGTCTCAGGTGAGATGGGGGCCCAGTCAACAACTTGGGTTGCCTAGGTCACCCAGGTCCCCCAGCCTGGGAACCAGAGAACTAGCTACCCCAGACCCAGACTCCTGACCCCAGACAATGTGAGATAATAAATGGGTGTTGTTTTAAGTTGCTAAGTTTATGGTAACTCATGACGCAGCAAGAGAAAATGAATACAGTTGCAAATGAATAATGTAACAGCACTTTGGGAAGGAAAAGAACTAACCTAAGTAACTTTGGAAAACAGCTTTTTTTCAGGATAGGGTTAAGTTAAAAACCATAAGAGCTGCATACAAACTTCCCTCTAGTTAGTCAGTCTCTGTCTCACGTGGCTACAGGTGAAGTCTGCAACTTCATGTGTATACAAGGGTTGAACAGGTAGGTGGATTTATTGTGGATCATGAGAGTGAGGATTCCCACTGCTGGAGAAAGAAGCTACAACTAAGGAGAAATTATGGTAGGAAAGAAACTGCGGTGTTGCATTGAAATGGAAGATATCAGTGTGACTATATATGTATGAATATGCGCTCAGATACACAGAAGTGAGCACTGAGGAGTGTGAGTCCATGGACTGGTGTACATGCGCATCTTCTTAGCTCTGTCTGCTGAGGGGCCCGAGGAGCAATGAAACCCTCTAGTCTTGAGCATGTTTAGAGCCCACATCTTAGTTTCTAGATACTGTTCTTCAATAAAGAAACCAGGGCTCTTCAGGTGAGAGGTCGATTCCAGAACTTGGACTGGGAAAAAACAAGATGAGCCTGGAAAATACAGAAGTGCTTTAAAAAAAGGAGAGATGTTTAAAAGACACAGGAGCCAATGGAAGGAGCCCCTAGTGACCAAAGCAGGAATAAGCTGAACAATAAAATAAATGATGACAGCATTGGATTAACCCATTAAATGAAATAAATACCTATGAGCCTGTAATGTATGAATAATTGAGTAAAATGTGATTTTATAAATGAATGAATAGGGGAGAAAGAATAACCATTCTGTACAGAAGAATTCCAATTAATAAATGTGGAAGGAATGAGGGAAATAAAATGATCAGTAGGCAAATATCACAGTAACAATTTTTTGCAAGCAAAACACACAGACGGACACTAGAGCCAATGCATGGGAATTTGAAGAGAAACATAACAATTGCAGAAGCTACTTCAAGATACCAGTTACAAAGGAAAACATAGTGCAAATATCCATTAGACAGTACTTTAACCTAATGATAAAGTTTGAAATCACCAGTATTAAATCATATTAATACCACGATAGAATGCATAAATAAGAGACACAGTATCACTTCTGTGATATCCTTGTCACAAATGTATAACTTCAATAATCATGGAAAAAAAGAAAAGCCAAACCCAAGCTGACAGACATTCTACAAAAGAACTGACCAGCACTTATCATAGTGCCAGGGTCATGAAAGACAAAGAACGAGGCGCTGCCTAGAAAACCTTAAGGGGAGACAGTTAAATGCAATCACGATGAGAGTTTTTTATCACAGTTCTCTGGGAAAAAAATCCATAGGGACAGAAGATCTGAGTATATGAACTTGACCTGAATGACATGTGCGGAGTACTACACCCAGCAATAGAGCACATGTCTATGTGAGAGCACATGGCACGCTTACCAACACAGACCAAATACTGGGCTACAAAATATAGCTCAAAAATCACATGCTAGAAATCAGAAGGAGAAGATAACTAGAAAAGTCCCAGTCTCATGGTCCGGGAGAGACAGACATTGAAGTGGAGAGGGGAGGAGGTGTGTTTGGCACCATCCTTCCCAGGGCTGCTGCTGTGATGCTTGCGCTGACTGTGCAGGGCACACGACCCATTCAGTCACCCAGAATCTGGAGCAAGTGGCACCTCCTGGGAGTGGCAACCAAGGGACCCTGCCCTGTTTACCAATCAGTATGACTAATTTTATACAGCCATGGCCATGCATGTGTGTACGTGTATATGTATGAGACCACTTACATATACATACCCATGTATACACATGTGTATATATGTATGTGAATACACATACACAGTTCTTTATTTAAAAAATTTTAAGGGAGGGATGGGGAAGAAAAAAGGATGAGAAGAGGGAGAGGGAAGGAGAGAGAGAAAGGGGAAATATCTGGATAAATATACACCCTAATGTTCATTGTGGTTATCTCCAGGGCGTAGGCTTATGAGTAATTCTTTTCTTCCTCATTTCATTAGCATTTTCTAAATATTCATCATAGGATACATTTTGGAGCAAAAGGAAACATACACTCGCGTCGGCCTTCTTTTGTGGGGTCTTCCTGAAGCCGGCTTGCTGCCAACACTGGGCTGCTGATGTGGCGAGTTCTTTCCGGCTCCTGAGAGCTTCCTTGGCACAGAGAAACGCTGGAACTTGCCAGCCAAATGCTTAGCGTGCTCTGTGCTGACTGCCTTTGGTTGGCCCTTCCTGAGATCTGCTCCAAGAGCTGCCCTGAGACTCGACAGAGCCAGAATATGAATTGTTTGCAGTATTGCCCCGATGGATGGGCTGGACCATTTCTCATGGTCATGATCACAGATAATTCTCTTTACAAATAATTTACTTGACTGGAATAGACAATACAGCAAAGGCATTTATATTAAAACAGACAAAAAAGATGTTTTACTTATCTCAAATTTAGTGTATCTTTTTTTGTGATTACAAAATGCATTGCGTCAGAAAACTTAGAATGCACAAAAGAGTATGAAATTGGTGTAAAATCACTGTTCTTAAACTCCTAAGGAAGTCAACATTATGGCAAGTTTCTTTCCATTACTTTTTTTCATTTTACAGAATTGGGTTATTCCATCTACAGTCGCCCAGCTCCGTATCTTTCAAGTGGGTATTAGAATACACGTAACTCAAAAACTGCCATCTTACCCATTTTCAAATGTACAGTTCAGTGGCATTAAGCACATTCACAATCCATCCATCTCCAGAACAGCTTTCATCTTCCCGAACTGAAACTCTGTTCCCATTGAACGGTAATAACCCCCATGGCCCCTGGTGTTCCCCATCCCCACACTGGTGACACCCACTCTCTCTATGCATTTGACCACCCTAGGGACCTCATAGAGGATCATACAATACATTTTTCTTTTTGTGACTGGCTTATTTCATTTAGCATTAAGTCTTCAAGGCTCATCTAAGTTGTAGCACGTGTCAGAATTTCCTTCCTTTTTAAGACTGAATGATATTCCATTGAAGGTGTAGACCGCATTTTGTTTATCTGTTTTGTTGTGGAGGGACACTTGGGTTGCTTCCACCTTTTGGCTGCTGTGAATCATGCTGCTATGAACTTCGGTGTGCAAATATCTGTTCGAGTTCCTGCTTTCACTTCTTTTGGGTATATGCTCAGAAGTGGTATCGTTGGCTCACATGTGATCCTGTTCTTAATTTCTTGAGGACTCCTACAGTTTCGAATGCTCTTCGTTTCCAATTCACTTAACTTTAGAGCACGATTATTTTCAACAATATTTTTATAACTTTTATTTTTATGTAATTTCAAACTTCCAAAAAAGTTGCAAAAATAATATAAGAAACTCCAATATATCTTCAGCCAGATTCACCAATTGTTCTCATGTTGCCACATTTGTTTTATCATTCTCCTTCTCTCTATGCATATGCACAAATGTGTATGTGCACATGTGGATATGTGTTCATGCATGCATATGTGTGTCCATGGTTGCATGTGTGTGTGCGTGTATAGAAAGTTCCAGATATGATGCTTCTTTACCCCAAAATAATTCAATGTGGATTCCCTGTGGAACGGACATTTATTTTCATAATTACAGAACAATCATCAAATCAGGAGATTAAACACTGACACTATGCTATTATTTAATCCAAAATCGATTTTCCAATTTTTCCAATCTGAGAACATGCATTAAAGTTAATTGTTAAGTCCTGTGGTGAGCCCCTGCCTCCTGGGTAGTCAATCAAATCTGAATCTGGTTCTGTTGAAAAGGGACTCTGCAGATACGATTAAGGTAATAATCAGCTGACCTCCAACTAGAGAGATGACTCTGGACTATCCAGGCGGGTCCAATGTAATCACACGAGCCCTTGAAAGCAGAGGAGGCAGGCAGAAGGAGAGGGCAGGGGGGTTTGAAGCTTGAGAGGAGCTTGACCTGCCATGGGCAGAGGGGCCGCGTGGAATGCAGGCAGCCTTGAAGAGCACAGACCAACCTCTGGCTGATGGCCAGTGAGAAAGGGATTCCCCAGTCCATGACCACATGGAACAGAATCTGACCACAACCCAAAAGAGCCTGGACTTGAATTCTTTCCAGAGGCTCTGTGTAAGAATCAGACCTGCAGACACCTTGATTTTGGCCTGTGAGATCCAAGCCCACAGACTTTTAACCTGCAAAACTGTGAGAAAATGAGTATGTATTATTTCAGGCTTCTAAGTTTGTGATAACCTATTACAGCAGAAATAAGCATTTGGCTTTTCCCTGTGGATGTAATTACATGTTTTCTTCTCTGTTTGTCCCTCTGCTCCTGAGGGCAGGGACTGTGAGTGCCTTACCCACTGCAGGATTTCAGCACCGAGAATAGGGTCTGACATCTTAGCAGGTGGTCAGTACATATTATTGGGTGAAAGAGAAGCATATTTATGAGACTCTTTCTATTTTAAAGATATAACTGAAGCAATCATTCTCTGCTACCATGATCCAGCTACCTGGACTTGTGTGGACTATTTCTCATGCCCCCATGACAGTCCTGTGAGCAAGGTTTGGTTTTTATGTCTACCTTGACAGATGAGGCACAGACAGGTTTCAGGACTTAGCCAGACAACTAGTAAGTGCTGGTGCAGGACTCAAACACGGGAAATCTAGCTCCTGCGTCTAGGAGAGGGAACACAAAATTAACAGGAATTATGTTCTGGAGGGTGGATTGCTTGTAGTACAGGCTTCATCTGCTAGATGAGTGTTTAGGAACCCATCTGTTTCGGTGCACCAGCTGGTGTTGTTGTGAGAGGCTGTGTTTGGCTTCAGTGAAATTTTTTTTGAAGACTCAACATGTTTGCCCATTTCATGATGGGTTACTTATGAGCGCACCTGGCCACACCACGCTGAATGTTCAGCAGTTTTTCACCAAAAATGGCATGGCCCCCATGCCACACCCTTCCTATTCACCTGATCTTGCCCCGAGCAACTTTTTTTTGTCTCCCCAGATTTAAAAAGTCCTTAAGGGAACCATTTTGTTGATGTAGAAGAGGTGAAACAAAAAACAGCAGAAGCTAGAGGGTAGAGGGATTGGGCAAAAAGGAAAAAGGACTCACGGACATGGACAACAGTGTGGTGATTACTGGGGGGCGGGGTCTAAGGGCACTAAATGATAATGGAAAAAAGACAATAAAGATTAAATTTTAAAAAGCAGCTGAAGCACTAAAAGGCATCACAATATACTAGTTCAATAACTGTTTTAAGCCCTGGCTGGTGTGGCTCAGTGGATAGAGCACCAGCCTGCAAACCAAAGGGTCACTGGTTTGGTGCCCAGTCATGGCACATGCTTGGGTTGCGGGCCAGGTCCCCAGGAGGGGGCACGCAAGAGGCAACCACACATTGATGTTTCTCTCCCTCTTTTTCTCCCTCCCTTCCCCTCTCTCTAAAAATAAATTTAAAAAAGTTTTTAAAAAACTGTTTTGAGCGGTGGAAAAGGTGTCTCAATAGGCGTGTTGCATCAAACGGAGAGTACCTTGAAGGTGACTGATGTTTAAACATCTAAGAATATATACACCATTTTTAAAAAGACTTTATTTATTTATTTTTAGAGAGAGGGGAAAGGGAGGGAGAAAGAGAGGGAGAGAAACATCAATGTGTGGTTGCCTCTTGTGTGCCCCCTCCTGGGGACCTGGCCCGCAACTCAGGCATGTGCCCTGACTGGACATCGAACTGACAACCCTTTGGTTCGCAGGCCACTGCTCAATCCACTGAGCCATGCCAGCCAGGGCTATACACCATTTTTTAATAAATAAATTCAAGTTTTTTGGGGTTCCCCCATGTACATTAAGTTTTAGACAGTAAAAATGTAACACTTTTTTTTATAACACTTAAGTGGTATTCAGCTATCATTTATAGAGGTCAGTTTTGTTGTTATAATGAGGCCCTTTTCTATTAACCTTGGGGCTGGAATTTAATATAGAAATAATTTGTATGCAGGTTTACTAAAGGAACCAGACCTGATGCACTGAATGGCAGACATGAAAATGATGTTTAGACGACTCTGAAAATTCTTATTCTTACCTCTATAATAACAACAATCTGTGAAATGGGAATGCATCTATAAACCTTTAGATGGGACGTACAACTGCTTCTTAGTGGAAAATCTGGTCAACAAATTCTGAAATGTTTGCATATTGAAATGACACCCAACTAATAACATATTAAGTAAGTTTGCTTCCTGTCTTATCAATTTATATTTCACACGTGACTCGACTCTAATAAAGCTCTAGTTACTCCTCTTCTGTAAACATGTCGGTGTAAAGGGCTCAAATTTTTTGAAATCGCTGCCTTTTTAAATTAAACTTACTAGGGCGACATTGGTTAATAGGATCATAGAGGTTTCTGAAATCATTACCTTTTAGCAATTTGCACAAACTCTTCACTAGCCTGAGCCAAGGCCTCTGCAGGCTTCTCCAGAGAGGTGAAGGCCTCACCCTGCATGTCATTCCTTTCTGCGGAGAGGATCAGATGGCAAAGCTGAACCATCATCGGTGAGAGGAGTCGCCTGATGGCCTCGTTCTGAATCATGGAGCCGATATCTTCTAAGACAAAATACTCCATCTCTGTTGGTCTGTGAACAGAAACGTAATGGTTAACTATGAAACATGACTGAGGTCTTCATTATTTGTAGCACCGCACATGTAGAAGGCACAGGTTTTGCGCAGCCTTTACTGTGAAGCTCCTCACAATGAGGGTGAAAGCCATGCGGCAGGAGAAAGTCCTCCTCTAGCTTGAATGGGCATCTCAAAGCAGCACTCTCAAAGATCCTAGGAGTACTATGATTTGAGGGCTAACAAAATCCTCCCCCAGGCAGTTTGCGAGTCTGGAGGACAACTCAAGTATATTATATAAAAATTTCAAGCACCGTGTGGGTGGACAGACAAATTTTCTGTGCTGAAATTCTGTGATTGGTTCACTTTCATTCTCTCGTTCAAAATTTCCCCCAAATGGAAATAAAAAGAGGAACTTCAGGCTTGCCCTTCTAGTTAGGATAAAATAGATAACAATAGGTCAAAGGTCCTGCCATAACATCTAGAAAAGTCAGATAAATTAGACACAGTATGTTCCAGAATACGACAGATTGCTGTGGAAGCAAGAATCATCAGATGGACTGACTCCAGAGGGGAGGCTCTTTCAGACCTGAGTTAGCATCAATGACTATTTGTTTTCTTAGGGTCTTTGTTAATTCCAGGTAGAGGCTGAGGAATAGGGTCTTGTCCAACCTGAAGCCCTGTGCTGGGGGAACCAAATTTGGAAAACCTTTTATAATAAAATAACCCCACACCTAGAAACACTACAAAATCCAACTGCTGAAAACTGAACACAAAGAGAAAAATCTTAAAGCATCCAGACAAAGAAGACATGCTATCTTTAGAGAAACAGCGTTAAATTATCTGCAATATATTTCTGTGTCAGTACAACCTTGTGTCAAAACCTTAGGAAAATCACAGGGCCAGAGTCTTATTCAGTCAAACAAAGGCCCCTTTAAAGCCATGAAGAGGTCCCTCTCGGATCCTCTCAATGAGGCAATAAGGCCTCTGGGAAGCTTAAGAGCTTGCTCCTTAGCCTCTCGGAGCTCAGCATAGTGAAGGCTTGTTTCTGAAGGTCCACAGCTCTCAGAACAAGTCCTGCACATGGTCTTCATCTCTGGGAACCCCAGCTGCAGGAGAGGGGGGTCTACACAACAGGCAGGAGGCCCTGGGACTCGTATAGTTGACTTTAAATGGGTTTGGTTCCTCTGAGACAGTCATTTTCTCTCTTCCAAGAATCAGTGATATTCAATAACATCAAACAAGTATACCGCCCCTTAGGTGCTATTTCTCCTGCACCTCTAAAAACCAGCAATATTGCAGGAGGGAGTGCCTCCCTATGGCTGTTTCTTGTCTCAATTTGCTGCAAGTAGAGGTTTTAGTAATTGCTCTGCTAAATTATGACAACTTTGTATGATGTCAGATGGGTACTAGACTTATCGAGGTGATTACTGTGTAAGTTCTATAAACGTCTAATCACTATGCTGTATACCTGAAATTAATATAATATTGGGTGTCAACTGTGATTGAGGAATTAAAACAAAATTTAAAAATTATGACAGTTTAATCAGCACTCCACTTAGAGTGAGGATGGGGTACTCATTGCCAGCTGGCTGGGAGTGACTCAGTTCCAGGGTCCTGTCCTCCCTGTCTGCTTCCCAGGACCTTTCCCGGTGATGGGTTTTTCAGGTTGGACTCCCCGAAATATAGTGTGTCATGACACAGGGCTGACAGGAGTCACTGAGCAAGTGAAGCAGGGCAGTGCTATGGTATGAGTGTTGTGTCTCCCCAAATTCGTATGCTGAAACCTAACACCCAATGTAAGAGTGATTAAAGGTAGAACATTTGGGAAGCGATTAGGTCATGAGGGTTGGAGCCCTGGTGAATGGGATCGGCGTCCTTATAAAAGACCCCCAGAGAGCTCTCTTGCCCCTCTACCCTATGAGGACACAAGGAGAAAACAGCCACCTATGAGCCAGGAATCAGGCCCTCACCAGACACTGAATCTGCCAATGCCTTGAGCTTGGACTTCCAACCTTCAGGGAAATAAAGTTCTGTTGTTTATAAGTCACCCTGTTTACTGCATTCTGTTAGAGTAGCCCGAATGGACTACGACAATAGGGAATGGGACAGAGACAAGTAGTGTCTTGGCCTGATACACGGGTGAGTTGCCCTAAAGCATAAACTGTATTGCAAAGTTGCCCCCTCTAAGGCAGAGGGCCAGCATTTTGTACCCCATGTCTTAGTTCAGGCTGCTATAACAAAATGCCATCACCTGAGTGCTTAAGCAAGAAACATTTCTTTCTCACAGTTCTAGAGACTAGAAGTCTGAGATCAAGGTGGTGGCAGGTATCTGGTGAGGACTCTCTTCTTGGCTTGCAGATGGCTGCCTTCTTGGTCCTCACATGGTGGAGAGAAAGATATTGTGTCTTCTGTCTCTCTCTCTCTCTCTCTTTCTCTCTCTCTCCCTCTTTCTCCCCCTCTCTCTTAATCCTCACCTGAGGATATATGTTTATTGATTTTTAGAGAGAGAGGGGAAGGGAGAGAGAGAGAGAAGTATACCTAGGTTGTGGGTTCACATACGGGAGGTAACCAACTGATGTCTCTCTTTCTCTCTCTTCCTCTCTCTCTAAAACCAGTAAGCATATCATTGGGTGAGGATTTTAAATAATGCTACTGAGGCACCAATCTGGACATAGGACCCTATGAAAATGGGACACTTCTTTGAGATGCGGTACACTCCTTAAACAAACAGCCATTGATATTTGGTGTTCCCAAAAGGTTGACTACACTGATATCAGAACCTAGTAGTGAAGATAGGAGTGGCCTTTCCCCCTGTCCCACTGGGGGGATTTGGGCTTTTTTTTTTTCCCTGTCAACTCTAGACTCCGAGTCTGGAAGCCCTGTTCCTAAAGCAGGGATGAGCCCGTGGGGCACACAGGGAGAGTTCCACTAACTGTAAGGCACTGGGTGCTGTGGGGCCCATGGGCTAATTAGCCTAGGGCTAATAGCTGTCCCCTCCCAGGGGATTGCTTGGAGCTGGAAGACCTATTTTTCCCTGGGGAGTAATTCCTTCCCCCTGGTGACCATAGCCAATGACTGAATGATATGGAGTATAAATGGTAAGGCCTCCTTGCTTCTAGGGTCATATCCTGTGGGTCAGACCAGGTCAGATTTGACCTGAGACCACATTCTTGCCTCCTCTCCTCTCCTACAGGCTTTTCCTGAAGGGAGTGTCTTCCATCATATGCCCTAAACCACTCTCCCAGTTACTGCTTCTAGAAAAGCGGAGCTAAGACCCTTCCTTTGCCTGTGCAGTCAGGGCTGAGCCCCACTCACGCCTGTGGAGAGCCAGGCCCTGTGCCTGGAGCGTCTGGAAGCCATTTGGCCCCCATAATGGGGGCTGCCTGTGTATATAGTCACCCGAGGGATGGAGGCAGTGTGACCAAGTCCTGAAGATGTTGCTTAAACACTTGGATTCAGGAAAAACGTTGTCCCCCAACACACTCTTTTTTGTTTTGCTAAAACCATTTTGATTGCGTTTGACAGGACTCTGGAGACCTGGGAATCCCCCTTGCTGTCCCACAGCAATTGGGACCTTCCAGTCTTTACAACTACGTGTTGTGGAAAGTCCTGCTTACAGAGGTGGAGGGAGGAGCTGCAAAATACTGGCCTACTGTCTGAATTATTAAAAAAAAAGAAAAAAAGAGGTTTTTGTGTCTAGTATAATTTTTTGCTTTAAGGGATCTTAGCTTCTCATTTTTAAATGGATAACTCGCCCAATGTATTTAGTATGGACTCTGTTAATGAAACATTTTAACACCAAAATGTAGTGTAAAATAAACTGTTCCAGATAACAAAGAGCTTAACACATAAGGAAAGGAAGATGTAATTATCCCAGCTTCTGAATATGCCAAAAATCAGCCAACCCCCTCTTATGCTAAGATCATGAGTTGATTGACAGTCATGAGAGCACAGCCCCCCACAGAGAACCAACAAGGGGGAACATGACATTTTTGCTTACCTTGATGGGAAGACACTTTCCACACTCAAAGCCAAAGAGCAGATGGACAGGATTTACTTTAAATGTAAGAAATCCAGTTTGCTTTGTCTAACCAGCAGCAGGAATCTATTTACATCCACACTGAGGGTCAAGACAATGGCAACTCCAACACCTGTTAGCCGATGCTACTGCTGACATCACAGGCGGTATTGGTAACAAGCAAACTTCATAACTTATGTATGGACCTACCGAAGGGCTGCTGTTCCTGCACCGATGAAAGTCCTGCTTATCTACAGGAATAAGAAATTGATTAGAGCATGAGAAAGAAGCTCATGTTTTAATTCATCCAGTCATAAAAATAACACTCAGCTATGGGTCTTCAAAAGTTCTGTTGTGGGGAATTGAAAGGAAATTAGGCACTGGGACCAGTGAAGACCAGGTGATGAATAACTAGGCAGTTTAATTGATTTGGCTTCTTTCTAGTTCCTTCATGTGGATTTTCACAAAAACTTGGTTTGTGAGTGAACATTCAAACTACTGTCTCTGGGGAACAATAAAAGGAATGGGGGCTTAAAGTGGATGGAAAATAGACTTAGAGATGGATTAGATACGGGCTGTGTCCCAGGTATTCTCCCTACATCTCTCACTTATTCCATAGAACAATTTATAACTTCTCTTTGCAATTGAGGAAACCAAAGATGGGGGTGTATGGATGGTGCCAAACCTCTGAGAATTATTTCCTCTTCAAATTATCATCCATTCCTTGACTTGCAAAAAGTTCCTAAAGACTACAGTGGTTGAATTGTGTTTGTTCAGGAAGACAGAAGCCTCTTAGGTATTGAAAGAAATGTAAATTTGATTTAAGGAATTAATGACAAAAGTGTTGGGAGAGATTGTAATTCAGGCAAGATTGAGTTGAACTGAAGGATACCCAGATAGTGTCGCAAATAATTGCTGGCGGGGGGGATACCACCCCTCCAACACTTGGTGTGGAAGCGAAGTTTTCTGTGTGAGTAGTAAAGGAGACAGACTCACAAGAGAAAGACACACAGGAGGGAAAACTGGTTTTTCAACTTAGACTCAAATCCACTTTTGTGGAAGAATGAGCAGCACTGGAATGTGCAAACTGGAATGGGAGAGCTCATGGAGAAACCGCACAGAAAATAGACCCACATTGTGCATAAACACTTGTACAGTATGATATGCAAGAAGATAAGAAATGTAGAAATGAACTGACAGGGCCTTTGATCTTGACAGTTCCCTGGAGTGAGATGGTATGAGTGGGCAACTCTTCCTCAGGGCGGGACTCAAAGGTTCTGTTGAAGGGTAAGGCAGTTCCGCCTCCAAAGTGCTAAAGAGTAACAAAGACCTCAGGCTAAAGAAAGAGTAAGTCTTATTTCATTCTGCATGATTGTGAGACAGAAATTGCTGGCTAATTAAAGGTTTGGACTACGAGGGACTTTATGATCCATCTGGGACATGGTTTATCTGTTTAGGAAGGGTTAATACACGCTCACCTTTAAAACTACATCCCATAGACTTTCATTTGATCTTGACGATGACCAGGGCACTTCAAGGACTTTGGATGAAAGAGTGTGGTCAGTGCAGCAGAAGAGACACAGTGGGAAGAAGACTCAATGGAAGGTGGTAAATTTGAAACTGAGAACGCTGCTTCAGTGACCATGGCCATTTTGACGTATAGATAGACGTGATGACAGCTGTGTTTTGGAAAGCTTAATTTGGTCACGATGTTCACAAAGGCTAGAGAGGTCAAGATGCTAAAGCAAGAAGGGCTGGGAGGCATCAAGTGATCGTGGTAATGTCAGAGACAATAAGGGAAAGATGAACTGGCATTGTTTTGGTGTCCAAGTATAGGATAAAAAGAGCAGAGAGAGGGGAGTGGGGAAATGAGGATTCTGAAACTTGCTTCTTAGGATCACGACCCTTAGGTCCATGTGAGATAGGCCCTGGTTTAGAAGCTCCCAGTCTGGCCCTGCCCTAGCCGTGACCTTCCCCACACGTGGGACATTTGGACTTCAGGGATATAGCCACCCCTCTCTAGGCTATACTAGATATCTGAGAAGCAGAATTCCTCATCTAACTAGCCCAGCCCTTGTCCTGGGCTGCACAGGCTTCTTCCCTGGGGCCATTATCCAAGGGTCAGTGGCATTGCTGGTATGCACACCCTTGGGCCTGGATGGTAGCCAAAGGGCAGCTGTTTGTGGGTTGAGCTTGAGCTTCCTGGCTGTAGCATCCCCAGGCAGGTAGGCATGGCCCCTCACAGTGCAGGATGGAGTCAGAGCTGGGACGAAACTGGGGGTGAGCCTTGAGCAGAGGCTGGGGCTATGTCTTCCAGTATTACCAGGTTTGGGCATGGACTCTCTATGAGTCTGAGAATTCTAAAGACCCTGGCTTCTAGGTCATCCTTATAAATGTGTATTTGTAAGGTAGGGAGATAGACATTTTATTCAGCAGCCTATTGGCTTGGTTTATAACTTTTATTTTTAAGATTATATTTCTTTTTGGTATAGAGAGAGGGGAAGGGAGGGAGAAAGGAAGGGGGGAAAACATTGATGTGATAGAGAAACATCAATCAGTTGCCTCTCACGTTTGCCCCAGTCGGGGACCTGGTCTGCAACCCAGGTATGTGCACTGACGGGGAATCGAATGGGTGACCTTTTGCTTTGCAGGATGATGTGGGCGATGTCCACCTGAGCCACAGCAGTCAAGGCTCCTTTTTATTCTCTTGATGGTGTCTTTCGATGAGTGAAAGTTCTTAATTTTAAAGTTGCCTATTTATAAGTTTTTTCCTTTATTCCTAGAGACTTTTATGTCCTTTTTAACAAACATTACCTGGTGTAAAACCATAAAAGTTTTTCTCCTGTTTTCTCTTAAAAGCTTTATTCCTTTGCCTTTCACATTTAAAGGCATTAGATTGCAATGAATGCCACTGGTTTTGTGTGTGGTAGAGGTTGAGGTTAATTTTGTCTTCCAATGGATATCCATTGATCCAGCTCCATTTATCAAAAAGTGCATACTTTCTCCCATTGATGTCTCCCATATGGGTTCACACTTCTAGTGTGAACTAAGTGACTATATATGCGGGTCTCTTTTCATTGGTCTATTTGTCTCTCCTTGTGCCCAAGCCATACTTTCTCAATTACTATAGTTTTGTAGTTAAATACTGTGTTTTATGGGTCTTGATATCTGATAGTGTAAGACCTCCAACTTTCTTCTTCAAGAGTGCCTTTGCTCTTCTTGGTCCTTTGCATTTCTGTGTAACTTTTGAATTGCCATGTCAATTTCCACAAATAGTCCTGCAAAGATTTTGTTTGGGGTTGCACTGGATCTACGGGTCAACTGACAACAGTTGACAGCTTAACAATTCTGAGTCTTCCCATTATGAACATGGCATAGTCTTCCATTTGTTTTGTGCTTTAAAAACTTCTCTCAATTACATTTTGTAGTGTTCAGTGTAGGAATTGCACAGTTTTCATTAGTCAATCAGCATGTTGTACACCTTAACCAAATATAATGAAATATGACAAGTATATCTCCATTTTAAAAGGTGTATCACTTAATTTTCGAGTAGCCTAATTCCACTAAGATCAGAGAAAGTATTCAAAATTATTTCAGTCCTTTGACATTTGTTAAATCTTTCTTCGTGACCCAGCATATAATGAGTCTTGGTAAGTAAATCTCTTACATCCTTTGGTTCCACTACTGTTATTGGCTGTATGTCCTGCCTCCAGGGGAAGGAGAAGGCCTGCTGAAATTCTAAGGTCCAGACCAGGAAGAGATGCACATCACTTTGTTTATGTTCTGTTGACAAGAACACACATGCCCACATGGCAGGAACTAATGCAAAGGGGTTGGCAAGCTGAATTCTTACAGGGTCTTCCCCCTGTAAGATTTTAAAGAGCTGCAGCCTGTCTCACAATCTTCCAGCTAGGCAACTCCAGTTGGGAAAGAAAAAAATGTTTCTCTTCATAGCTCTGGTAGAAGAATTCTAAAGGAAATCCAATTTGGATTTGGATCACTTTTCTTTGTTAAACCAATCACAATGGCAGAAGAGATGGAGTAGCCCTGTTGAGCCCAGCCTGGTTTGCCACAGATCCAACTGGAAGGGGAGGAAGTGGAGCACTGTCTTCCAGCTCTCATCCCTGCTGGATGGAGGGCTGCCGAGCTGGAGCATGTAAGCCCATCACCGCTTCTGAGCCGTCCCCATTTCTTCTCCAGAAAGTTTCCCACAGCCAGTGTACATCTTCAGGCGGTGGTGGAGCTGGAAGCCCCTGAGCAAAACTGACACCTTCCCAACCCAGGAAACACAGGCAGAAATGGGAGAGGGAAGGGCGCATTTAACAATATTCAAGGTAGATACCTGCACACTGGAAGCTCAGGACAACGCGGAGAGGTACCGGAGTTGTTGTCGTTGTTGTTATTGTGTGTGTGTGTGTGTGTTTGTAAAGAGTAAAGAGGTGATGCGTCTGCTTGATATGGATGATTGACTTATGAGGGAGGGTAGAAGGTTTCTCTGTCCCTCAAATGCACCAAAAATTCGAAGGGACTTTAAAGAACCACTAACAAAATAAAAGCTGAGGCACGGATACATTGGACAAACGGACAACGTTCAGAAGGGAGGACCCTGTTGGGGAGAGACTGGAAGAAATTAGCGTAAGAACATATATGCATATTTGCTTAGCCCATGGACACAGAGAACAATGTGGTAGAGGGGGAGGGGCGGGGCTCCTTTACGAGGGCAAAGTTGGGAAAAATAGGGGACATCTTTTAAGAGTCAACAATAAAAATAAATAAATTTTAAAAATAATAAAGAACCAGTTTCCCACTCAGGAGGGGAAATCAAGGTCCGAAGAAGGGAAAGTGATGGCCCAACGCCTGTCTGTCGCGGGCTCCTGGGGCTTGTACAGAATCGAGTCCTCTGGAGAGACCTAAAGTCACCCCCGCAGAGCGCCACCCAGGTGGTATCAGCAGGTGAAAGAAGCCTCGACCCGAATGAACCAGAGCCCCCAGAACGGTCCGCGGGTTTTCCGTCGTCCTAAAGCAGGAAAAGAAAGGAAGTGCATCTTGGACACAGATTGGGGCCTCAAAATTTTTGTTTTTATCCACAAAACGTCTCTTTAAAAGAATAGGTAGAAAATCCCTCTTCTGTTTGCACCTCCCTCCTGTTGCCTGCCGCCGGCTGTGATCTTGGGCTCGGAAGGACGGGGCCCAGGTCCGAGTTCCTCTCCAGTGCCGCCTCCCCACACCTCTTGCAGCCCCTTCTGGGACTTAGAGCGCCACGCCACTCAGGCAGCTGTGCGGGATCACGCGGCGGGGGCGGGGCCTCGGGGGCGGGGCCTCCAGACACACGAGGGGCGGGGCGGGACGCGGGGCGGGGACTCTGGTGACGCACGGGGGCGGGGCGCGGGCCTGCCTGTGCAAGGGGAGGGTGTCTGTGCGCTGGGCGGGGACGCGGGGACCGGCAGTGCTCCGGGGCCCTGGGGAATTGGGAACGCGCGGGGGCGGGGACGCGGCGGGAACTGGACCCTGGGGACGCGGGGACGCGCAGAGGCGGGGCGTGGTCGGAGTTCCGAGTGCTGCGCGCAGGGCGGAGACCTTGGTGACGGGGCGGGGACGCCGGGACCCGGGCCTCTGCACCACGCCAGCGGGTTCCACGAGGAGCCGCTGGTCTGGTCCCCGCGCCCAGCGCAGGCGGCCTAGCCATGTTCACCTTCGTGGTTCGCGACGAGAACAGCAGCGTCTATGCCGAGGTCTCCCGGCTGCTGGTTGCCTCCGGCCACTGGAAGAGGCTGCGGCGGGACAACCCCAGGTTCAACCTGATGCTGGGAGAGCGGAACCGGCTGCCCTTCGGAAGACTGGGTGAGCGTCCCCGTACCCGCCCGCACCTCGCCCCTGGGCCCTCCTAGAGCCAGCGCTTTTGTGTTAAGGCCACAGATCTTTCCCCCGTCACGTCTCGGGCAAATAAGACACGGATCTTACCTCAAGGTCTAAACCATCATTCTTAATGTCTCTGGTCTTCGGAATCGGATTCGGACCAGAGTCACCGCGCGGCCCCCCTGACAGTGGCCCGTCCTGCAGCCCAGAGGGCAGAGGCCGGCCGACGCCCCCAGCCCCAGGCCGGAACCCCGGCCCCATCCCAAGACCCCATGCCCTTCCATCCGAGGTCCGACGTCCCCCATCCCCGGACCGCACTCCCCTTCTCCCCATCATCCCCTTTCCCAGGCCCGATGCCCCCCTTGCCTGGCCGACGCCTCCATCAGGCAGGTCCGGAGGCGGAGCGCCTGGCGGTGAGGCTCCTAAGAGCTGGAGTCGGGGCCGGGGTGACATCTGGCTGGAGGATTGCTCCTGGCCCAGTGTGGGCGCAGGAAGGGCATCTTGTGTGTGGTGAAAGCCCCAAGGATTCAGCTCCCCCAAGGCTGAGATAACCTCCAGGGGATTTGGAAAAGACCTGTATTCCAAAAGCAGGAGGTTCAGAAGGGCTGAGGACTTGTGATTTCAGACCATTCTTTAGCTTCACCAAAGAAAGTGTTCACAATTGTGGGTTCACAATGGTGTGTTGCATGCAGATTTTACACGACGCTGCCCTGCTTCCTTCACACGTTTGGAGCTGGCTTGGCACCACCTGGTGCACGTGGCCTTCTGTGGGAAGGCAGTGGGGGTGCGGACCACTCGCACTCCTAAGAGATGACGTAATCCGGAAGTTGTGCAGGGGCTTCAACTCACATCCCACTGACCTGAATGTAGCCTCAGGACATCTCCTCAGTGCACAGTCACCACGATGTGCAACCTCTGCCCTGAAAGCCATGATTTCTGCCAAAATGCCCTGGGGTAGTGGCCAAATCGTAGGCCAAAGACCCAAGCAGAGAATCGATAATGAAGAAAAGTCATCTGTGCCTTGGAGGGCAACCAGACAGAACGGTGTTCTGTG
Organism: Mormoops blainvillei; assembly: GCA_004026545.1. Classification (NCBI taxonomy): domain Eukaryota; kingdom Metazoa; phylum Chordata; class Mammalia; order Chiroptera; family Mormoopidae; genus Mormoops; species Mormoops blainvillei. The sequence goes on along the minus strand of PVJD01003723.1, from coordinate 73,837 downwards.
TCCAGGAGACAAAACAGTTTCTAGAAACAGGTGTGGTCGGGGTGGGGAGTTTGAAGGGGCGGAGACTGAAAACCAACTGGCTGCTATGAGCTTGGAGCCTTTGAATGGGGACCACATGCAGTCCCATGGTTGGGGGGGTGAAGGGTGTGGCAGCACAGCCTTACTGGAATCTTTTCTTTGAAATGATACCATGAACCACTTTTTATGGTTATATAAGGTTATGATGCATGGTGGGGTTGGTTCTAATCCCCCAGAAATCTTGGAATAGGGGGAATTTGCCAGAGATCCCCTTTTGTTTACTGTCTCCCCAAGAATCCCTCTCCACAGAGAACACCTTCCCTCAAATAAGAAAATCTGCTTACAGTCGGGAACATTTATTTCTTCCTTGTTCCGTCCACTTCCATACCTGCTTGACTTCCTTCCTCTTTGCAGTGCCTGGCTGTAAAAGCTTAGATGGCATCCTAGCACTAAAAGCAGAGGAATGGCTCTGCCGGTGATGGAGCAGGGAGATGACATTGCTTTGGTGCTCACGACTAGGAAGAAGGAGCAGAAACCACCCAGCAGGTCCAAACCTAAACAGGCCCCACAAAGTTGTCAGATAAGTGTAAGCATTTGGTGTTTGTGGGAGAGGAAACAGCATCCCACAACAAAAATAGTTTCATGCCTTCACTGCATATGTATTCGCCTTTTGCTTAAAGTGTACCACGGGAATCCCAAAAAGAAATCGGGTAAAGGCTCAGGCTGCCTGGGCCGTGGATGAGAAGGTAGGCAGCCGAGGCGTGATCCAGGAAGCTGGTGACAGCCAGACAGTTCAGGTGCCTGACCCTTTTTACCCGATTGTCTGCTGTTCTCAGGTCAATTATTCTTACCTCTGGCAGCTTCAGTTCAAACTCCCTTTGTTTGGCTTTGTGTTTTTGTTGCTGGAAATTTAATGCATTTTGTTAGGATTTTAAACAAAAATGTAGACTTTTGTTTTTTATTTGTATCTTTTCTGCTCTAATTTTATGGAGGAGGGGATTTGCCATAAGACCTATTGAAAATGAGTTTCCTTGCGGGGTGATGCACAGAGGAAAGTCCACTGCCTTCCTTCGCCTTCTGGTGGCTTTCTTACACGCCTGCAAAGGCAAATACGCTGGAGAACAAGGCGCATCAGTTCTGTTGCCTTCCCTGATGGCTGGAGGGAACAAGGCTTGGGAGGCCAAGAGCATGACTCCACTGAAGTCCTAACTGTGCAGAGATAACTCACAAATCAGTGTATTAAGCCAGGGAGGGGTGCGATGGGGATCCGAGAGAGGTGAAATGGGAAATAGCCCCTCCACCTTAAGAAGAACAAACAGCCCTGGCTGGTGTGGCTTAGTGGATTGAGTGCCGAAGAGTCGAAGAGTCACCAGTTCTATTCCCAGTAAGGACACATGCCTGGGTTGCAGGCCAGGTCCCCAGTTGGGGGTGTGCGAGAGGCAACCAATCGATGGATCTTGCACATCAATGTTTCTCTACCTCTCTTTCTCCCTCCCCTCTCCTCTCTCTAAAAATAAATAAATAAATAAAATCTTAAAAAAAAAAACAAAAACAAAAAACGAACAGAGGCAGCAGTGGTCTCAGGCAGTTCTATAATGTTGATATTATAACATCCGCTGCGGGGAGGCTGAGCATGCCAGTGGGATGCTGAGGCAAGGGGTAGTACAGGTGCAGCGCAGCAAAATTATTCCTTTTCTAACCACCAGTCCTGAATGGGGACAGAAAGCCGGGGAAGACACAGCTGTTCCCTCTCCGGTGCATGGGTGCTGGCTGGTTCTGGTTCCCTTCTGAGCCTCCCTTTCATCCACAGGTCACGAACCCGGGCTGGTGCAGTTGGTGAATTACTACAGGGGGGCTGACAAACTGTGTCGCAAAGCTTCCTTAGTGAAGTAAGTGTTCTTTAAAACCTGTTGTTCTTGTTTTTTTTCTTTTACATAAATGGTGTTAGCTTCCATTGTGAAGCACTTAAGGAAAAATGTGGGGTTATTCCTAAAGGCAAAAATACTTTTATTTAAAAAGCTAACACATATCAGTTTGGGAGCTTCCTCTAAGCTACTTTGATTGCAGCCCAGAACTCTGCCATCTAGCACTTGACGAAGCCTGTCTGTCTCTGAGGTCAGGCTCCCAAAAGCAGAGCCTGGGACGGGTTTCCTGTGCCAGTGAAGCGTTGGGGCTGTATTTTGCACTCTGGCATCTGTCATCCACTGGCTGTGGTGAGAAGTGGGACATTTCTGGGCACAGCTGGTCCCTGGAGAAGGAGAATGCACAAGCCCTTGGCAGCCACTCTCACAGCAGCCAGAGTCCCCTCATAAAGGACACCTGGCAAGGCATAACCGCATCTGCTACACCGGCCCTCTCTGTGAATTCGGGTAATGGCAGGTGTCATACTGATCAGCATTCTAAGACAGAGGAAGCAATATTATCTGCTGATCTTGTAATCCCAGCTCTTCCTCTTATTAGTTTAGGCAAATTGCCTCATCCCTCTGAGCCCTAGTATATCCCTCACAGGTGGTGGTGCGGGTGGAATAAGGTGATGCCTGTGAAGTGTGGGGCACGGGTTTATAGTGAGCACTTGACTCTTTGGCTTTGTTTCCTTCTCTCTAGAATGGGAATAATAATAGCAAGTGCCTCAGGATTGAATTAAATTATGCAAAGGCTTCGAATAATGCCTGCCTGATAGTTAACACTGTCTGAGTGAAAGTTTTTGTTGTTATTACTGTTGTTATGGTCATCACTGCTATTGTTGTTATTTTCATAGGGGTGATGGGTATGACCCCTAAAATCAGGGCTGTCACAGGTCTCCATTGTTTTTCCCGTGGTAACTACTGAAGATGTACATGCAACCAAACAAGTCATTCCAGTGAGAAGACACTGGGAGACAGGACTCAGTGCACCTGCTCTTTCCCCACTCACATTTCTTTCTGGACACTAGACATTCAGAAGGTGGGGTGTTCGTAGGCATATGTCCCCCTTTTTGTTCAGACTCACCGGGCCCAGTGACTGTGGATCCACTTTTCTCAGGGATGGGTTTTCCTGATTTGCCAGCTATTCCTGAAGGAGACTGAGGCTTCCTGAAGTCTTCTGATTACGTATTCATTATATATTCAGTGCAGAAGGTTTTTTTCACTAGAACTAGAAGTGAGGCATGATTGTTTATCCAGATTATTCATTTGGAGATTCCTAGAAAATGTTTAGTCAATCTTTTTCCTACTGCGATTTCTTTTCTGTAAAGATAAAAGTAGAATTTCACTTTTATACGTAGGAACGTATACAGAGGATGCTGTAAAATATATCGTACATATTTGCATATTTAGCAGCTATACTGGGGTGGAGCGAGTACAGGACTGGAGTCATGACCAGGTCTGAGTAGGTGTCTAATCTCTGGGACCTTGGACAGCGCCTCGTTGACTCCCAGGATCCCCTCTGTAAAACGGGGGTGATGGTGATCACACCTGCTCTTTGCCCCTTGGTGGCATGTGACACAGTCTGTGATGTCTTGACTTAATGCAGGCTGGGGTTGTCCTCACCTTCACAAGTGTCCTTTATTCTCTCAGGTACCCTGAAAGGGACTGTAGTAATTCCAGGAAGTGATGGTTCCCTTTGTCATTGTGTCTCCCTCTCATAATTTTGCATGGATTGAAATGGCTCAGAAAGTTAAAAAAAAAAAAGTCACATTAAATGGCAGTTCACAGAGGGTGGCTGGATTGCCCAGGGTCATGGCAGTTAGTACTAGACCAGGAGAGCCCTAGTCTGTACTCTGGGGGCCATGAGCAAGGTGACTTGGGCATCCCCCAGGTGTTCTGATAAGACCCTACACAGGACCCTCTGCAGCAGGCACCTTCCAGCTGTCACTTCAGGAAGTGTCAGTAATTCATGGAGGCCTGAGGCCATAGGCTCAGAGCCCGGAGGGCTTTTCTTCTGGTTCAGGTTGGAGACTTTTTCCTCTCCACAGCATTTCTCCCTTGTAGATGTAAATAAACCTCCATTCATGATTTGTTTCCAACTGGGCTTATGAGGAAATGGGACAAATGCAAGGGACTTCTGTAGCAACTGGTCTTGGTTTTGTACAGGAAATGAAGGCTTCCAAATTAAGATTATCCTATAGGCCAGTACTGTCCAACAGAAATAGAATGCCAGCCACATGTGTGATTTTAAATTTCCTAGTAGCTACAACAAAATTACTACAAAGAAACAGGTGCAATTTATTTTAATCACATATTTTATTTAACCAGATAATCAAAAATATCATTTTGGCATGCCATTAATATAAACAAACAAATGACATATTTCAGATTTTTAAAAAAATTCTGAGTCTTCAAAATCTGGGTGTATTTTATATTTGTAGCACATCTTAATTTAGATACCAAATTTTCATTGCAAACCCTTTCTTCTGTATTTAGATTTCATAAAAATTTATGCTTAAAAAAGAGTTATATACCCAAGTTATTCCCACCTATGTAAAAATTTTTCAGTAACTGAATTGAATACCGAAAAACATTTTCCTTTAATAATCACATGCACATTGACAAAACAGGTTCATTTTATTAGAAGAATTGACTTGGCTTTTAAAGCAAAAGCAAAAATATATCATTTTCAAAACTATACCTAAGTGAAGTAAATCCACCAACTCTTGTGTTAACTCAGTAGCATTACTATTGAATTCAAAAGAGTATTGAATAAATTGAAAAGAAATGCTAAATTTATTAACATCAACTGTTTCTTCAAAATTTTCCTTTGTTTTTGCAGCCAATTTGCTGTCTGTTACAATTAAAATCATACACATATTAAGTCCTATTATATAAAATATGTAAAATCATTATTATTGACTTGTATTATAAAGTTGGAACATAAATGTTCATATCTGTCTTGATAGGTCATAAATAAGGTCTTCTTTTCCCATCCTCAGAGCTTTAAAATTAGCTTGTTCATAAGAGTGTGAGAATTACACTGCCATTTACAATCTTTGATTATTGAGTGAAATATGAATTATTGAAAATAATGATTTGGCAAGCATTCCTTTTATTTCAAGAAAACCCGAATTAGAGTTAACTGCACACTGAATCTTTGCAAACCTCTCCATCTGACTATCCTTAGCAAAGAATACAGCATCATTAAACATTGTCTTCTGTTTCTTGCAGCAGTTCAGTGTTTGCAAGTGTATACTGAACCATTATAACAGTTGTGTCTGTGATACTTTCCATGGAGTGGCTTCAGAAAACTGAGTGCAGATATTTCCAGTATGTATCAGACAGCAGAATGAAGCACTAAAGGAAACATCGGTCTCTTAAAAAATCCCAGTAAATCCAATTTTAACCCAGACTAGCTGGAGCACTTTCTGTTGTGATAGAAACTGATTTTTCAAAGCATGTCGGTGAAGCGCTTCTTTGACAGGTGTAAAAGATGAAATACTCACTACACAATGAGTTTGAATTTTGTAGGCTGCAATTTGACAATGTCTTTTCATATATTTGTAAATCCTTTGAGGGAAACATACCCAAAGTATTAATTGGGCAGCAATCTCTTATGTCACACCATTCATCTAAAGCAAAAATTTTTTTAATCTTCAAGTTTTGAATAAATCTTTAATATTGTTAGAAATGTTTTGTACTCTGGGCAATTACTTAACTGGTTTACCTAAAAATTGTTCACTTGTTGTAAAAAGTTTTTTTTACAAAATAATTTCTTTTACCACCTTTCCATCTAAGATGAGTTTCTTTTTTCCTCTTTTTGTAGAATCCAAGCCATTTTCTAGCAGACCAAAGTTACAAGCACAGATTCTATTAAAAATTTCTTTACATTTTTTGTTGAATGTTTATGTTTATCATATTTGGGTTTCAGCTGCTAATTTCATTGATTCTTTTTTGACTGTTGAGAGGAAGATGCTTATCACATTCATTATGCATTTGTTGAAAATGTCTCATGGACACAGCAAAGTTTGTGTTACCCTGCCATAATGAATTGCACTTATTCTTAAATTTGTGACATACCTTCCAGTGCTTTTCCCCCCTTACTGTTCTAGTTGTGGTTCTGGCTTCTGCATCCCTATTCCGTTCTGAGGCATCAGTACTGTGCCTTTATTTTAAATTTGAAAATTTTTCTGTATGTATTTTTAAAATTGTTTTATTGTTGCTCAGTTACAGCCGTCCCCATTTTCCCCTCATTGCTCTCCGCTGCCCTGCCCACTCCCCTTCCCCTCATGCAATCCTCCCTCCATTGTCCCTGTCCATGGGTCCTTTATACATGTCCTGTATATATTTTTTAACTAGAAAAATAATTATATTCCACTTTAGTTACCAATTATGATTTACCTAGCTATCACTGTAACTCGTGCTGTAGCATAATAAACACATTATGTTTCAAAAGTACATGGAAAAAGTCCACATGGGCTGAATCAGTCGATTGTCTGAGTGGAACAGTGATGTGCTTGTGTGTGATCCTGGAAGCAACAGACGCGCCTGACACGCACACTGAGATACAGAAAAATGTTTTGGGTCCTGCAGCGGCTCAAGTGAAATGTCCTCCTACCAAAACAATTACATTGTGCTTAATGGACAAATGTTTTATAATGTTTTAGTTTTTAAATTAAAACAAAACTGAATTTAAAATTCAGTTTCTGGGTCATATTGGCCACATTTCCAGTGCTCAAAAGCCGTATGTGGCTAGCGGCCACCCTACTGGACACTGCAGACAGAGTTGAACATGCAGTGAATTTGAAATGTATTTGTTTGTTCCTTTGACTTCAAGTAACTCAAATCCTGTTGTCTTTAACTTTAAAATAACTTTATTTTCAATCTCAATTTTAAAATTCTTTTCATTATTTCTGCTCTTTGCTCATGCACTGGGTTTTTCGGGTGAACTTTAACAGAGGCTTAATATTATCAGTCTATAGAAGAGGGAGCCCGGCTTAAGGCAGGCCTGTGAATGTCTTCGGTTCCTCCCTGGCTCTGATTCTCAGGGAGTGACAGTCAGTGTAGAGGCAGGGCTTGGGGTTTAGACACTTGCCTCCTTCCTGTGTCTAACTACCTGTGTGGGGTTGGGGACATACTTCTCTGTGACCCAGTGCCTGGTCTGTGAACTGAGATACGCTGGTGCCTGCCCTCAGGGAACCAACCGGAGAATTGACGTGGTGGGAAGCCCTTTGTAAGCCCTGCTGTTTTTTCAGTGCCTTGCCCAGAGCCTGACTTTATCTTCTGTTGTGTAATGTTATTTGGGGCGGCAAGAGGTATGTTTAGTTGTGACTACTGGAGTCCTGTGTCCTATTAGAAAGGTTCCTCCTATAGTCTGTCTTGAAGCCAGGAAGGTGTTGGGTCAGGATTATTTCAAGTTGAGTTTCCTTGGAGATGCATTTTGAAAAGAGCTAGGTTTTAGATATTAGGTCCCTTTTGAACCAGCTGACACATGCCTTTAAGGTTGCTTATACAGCTATGTGTGTCTAGTAACGTTTTACAGATCAGCGCAGGGAGGCCAAGAGCAAAGACTGGGATAGGAAGGAGACCAGCCCCTGACCCCTGGTTATACTCTGCCTCCTTGACGAGCTCTGGAGGTAGCACTGGCTTTTTTGAACAGAGGGACAGAGTGCTAAGAAGGGAGATTGACCCTCTGTCATCTTCCAGGCTAATCAAGACGAGCCCAGAACTGGCTGAGTCCTGCACATGGTTCCCTGAGTCCTATGTGATTTATCCCACTAATCTCAAGACCCCAGCTGCTCCCGCACAGAATGGAATCCACCCACCAATCCCTAACTCGAGGACAGATGAAAGGGAATTCTTCCTGGCTTCTTATAACAAAAAGAAGGAAGATGGAGAGGGCAACGTTTGGATTGCAAAGTCATCTGCTGGTGCCAAAGGTGAGTTGTCATTGTGGTCCCTTTCTCCTGTCTCTGTAGGGTCCCATTGCTTTGTGTAATTGTATGCTAGCTTTTAATGACATATTTATTTTTATTGACTTTAAAGAGAGACAGAAAGGAGAAACATCAATATATTATTCCACTCATTTATGCATTCATTGTTTGATTCTTGTATGTACCCCTACCAGGGATCGAACCGACAACCTTGTCATACAGGATGATGCTCTAACCAGCTGAGCTACCTAGCCAAGGCTAGTGATGTATTTAGATGAGTGACTCTTCTGATCTGAACCCTTGAGGGTAGATAGCACATCTAGTTATATAGTCTTAAATACTTATCTACATACTGATGACTTACACATGTACGTCTCCATACATGTACATCCCCATACATGTACATCTCCAGCAAGGCCTTTCCCTGTAAGCTCCAGATCCAGTGGCACACTTTTGGATGCTTGTCCCAGAGAAATGAAAACATGTCCACACAAAACCTGTATGTGATTGTTCATAGCAGCTTTATTCATAATAGCCCCAACTGGAAACAGCTCGAATTCCTTCAAAAGGTGAATGATTAAGCAAACTTTGGTAAATTGATACCACAGAACACTACTTGGCAATAGAAGGGAATAAACTATTGCTAAAAGCAGCAACTCAGATGAATCTCCAGGGAATTACGCTGTGTGGGGGAAAATAAATCCCCAAAGATCGCATACCCTGTAATTCTAGTTTTATGACATTTCTTGAATGACAAAAATATGGAAATGGAGAACAGATTAGTAGTTGTCAGGAAGGTGATGTGGGAAGGGAGGCAGCTGCAGCTTTGAAAGAGCAACACGAGGCACCCTCGCAATAATGGGGCTGTTTGTAGTGGGAGAAGACGCAGGCAAAACATATCTCTTATAAGGCCCCTGCATCCAGAATGTATAAAGAACTCTTATAACTCAATAATAAAAAGACAAATAACCCAATTAAGAAGTGAGCAAAGAACCTGAATAGAAATTTCTCCAAAGAAGATGTACAAATAAGACAGCCAATAAGCACATGAAAACATGCTCAATACTATTAGATATTAGGAAAGTGCAAATCAAAGTCACAACGAGATACCCCTTCACACCCACTAAGACGGCTATAATCATGAAGACAGATAACAGCAAGTGTTGGCAAGAATGTGAAAAATTGGAACTTTCCTATATTGGGGGAATGTAAAATGGTACATCAGTTTTGGAAAGCAGTTTGATAGTCTCTCAAAAAGTTAAACATATAGTTACCATATTATTCCACTCCTAGGCATATTCCCCGAAGAATTGAAAACGTGTGTGCGCACAAAACTGCTGTGCAAATTTTCATACCAGCATTACTCATAAGAACCAAACAACAGTGGAAATAACCTAAGTGTCCATCAATTAATTGGTGAATGGTTGAGCCAAATGTGATACATCCATACAATGGAATATTATTCTGTCATAGAGAGGAATGAAGCACTGACGCTCTACGACATGGATGAACCTAGAAAATATACTCAGTGAAAGAAACCAGACACAAAAAGGCCACATACTGGATGATTCCATTTATATGAAACATCTAGAACGGGCAAACCCATAGTAGGTTACTGTTTTACAGGAGCTAGGGTAAAGAAGGAGTGGGGAGTGACCACTAATGGATCTGGGGTGTTTTTGGAGGTGATGAAAATGTTCTAAAATGAGATTGTAGTGATGGTTGCTGGAATATACTAAAACCATTGAATTATACACTTGAAAAGGGTGAATTTTTTGGCATGTAAAATATATCTTGGTGAAGCTGTTACTGTTATTATTTAATGTTGACGGACACTTTGAATGTAGCCAACTTTTTTTTCTGTCACAAAGCTTCAGGGAATCTACTTGTACATTTGTATCTGTGCCCTAATCTTCCTGATACTTCCCTAAGATTCAGAGTTAAGAGTGGTCAGAGGCAGTACATACTTCATGTTTACCATGGTAGCCAGTGATCAACAGGAGAGCGGCATTTATTTAGGGTGCTTAGACATTTAGAGTGTCTTTAAAAATGGAACTTCGTGGTCGGAGCTTGCCAAGACAGTGATTACAACTCTGTGGAGAAGAAGTTGAATGACGCTGGTGCTTTGGTGGGCGGAGAGAAGAGTGTGAGTGATTGGAAGAGGGAAGGGTGGAGAGAGGAGAGTGAGACAGCCAGTAAGAGCCTGCTGTCTGTTTTCCTGCTGTCAGTGTTTCCTGTCCGGATTTGCAGTGAGCGTTTCCTCTTGGGATGAACTGCACTAAGTTTCATTTTGATTTTGCTCTGTTAGGTGAAGGCATCCTCATCTCATCTGATGCTGCAGAGCTTCTGGATTTCATAGACAACCAGGGCCAGGTGCACGTGATCCAGAAATACCTCGAACGCCCCCTGCTCCTGGAGCCAGGTCACCGCAAGTTTGACATTCGGTAATGCATCCAAGTCCATTTCTTTTACTAATCTGAAAAAAGTGCAGTGGTGTGTGGTGTGGTGAGGAGGGTGACATGGAATGTGAGGAAGTGTTTGACTCTGTTTACTATGTTACCAAAATTGAGCACAGCTGAATGGAATCAAGCTTCCGCACCTAATTCTCTATTTTTCTTTCAATACTTTTTCTTTTCTTATTTTCTGTAATGAAAGTGACTTGTGGATCTAAAAAGAAGGGTACAAATATATGGACCTTACTTGTGGAAGAATCAGAGAGGTATACAAACACAACAGATCACATGACCTTGACAAATAATGTGTCCTGACCTTACTTGTGTCCCACTTTTTAAGGATTTCATAGACACACCTCAGGGTTTTGGACTCTAACTTTCCTAGCAAAGGGCCCAGCGGGGAGAAGAGGCGCGGTGCGTCCCAAAGCCGAACAGCCCTCGGCCCAGCCTGCCCTTGGCCTTGCTGCTGGCTCCTCAGAAGGGACTTGGTCTCTGCTGCCTTTACGTCAGGTCAGCTGTTCTACGGCGGACCAGCTTCAGGATGAACGGTCTTTCTCTTAAAATTACTTAAAATCACCAAACATGTCAAATGAAGGTTTTATAGATTAACCTTTAAAACAAACCCATCACATGTCTTCAAAATGCTGTATCTTTTCAATGGATCAAAGTCTTCTTGTCACTGGTGGTGAAATGTTTTATTTGACCATTTCAGTGGTAGTTTACTTTCTTAACTAATTGTCCCGGCTTGCCCTGTATACTTTTAGAACCTACCCTCTTCCTCTACCTCCCAGCCAAGAAAATCAAGGTGTGAGGATGGTACATAGGTACCTGACATGAAGGAGCTTTGGAGGACTTCAGTAAAACTGCTTTCGTTGCCTTGCAGAAGCTGGGTCTTGGTGGACCACCAGTATAATATCTACCTCTATCGAGAGGGCGTGCTGCGGACTGCGTCAGAACCGTATCATGTTGATAATTTCCAAGACAAAACCTGCCATTTGACCAATCACTGCATTCAGAAGGAATATTCAAAGAACTATGGGAAGTATGAAGAAGGGAATGAAATGTTCTTCGAGGAGTTCAATCAGTACCTGACAAGTGCTTTGAATATCACCCTGGAGAACAGTATCCTACTACAAATCAAGCATATCATCAGGTAACTGAACTGTATCTCTTTGGTTATATGTGTCTTGAAGAAGCTTTGGGAGTTTGAGCCTTTCAAGGAATTATTCCATTTAAGTTGTCTAATTTAAAGACAAGAATTATTTGTAATTTTTTAATCATCCTTTTGATGTTTGTAGGATCTCTAATGATGTCACTGCTTTCATTCCTTATATTGGTAATTTTTATCTTATCTGTTTTTCTTGGATAGATTAGCTAAGGGTTTACCAATTTTATTAATCTTTTTAAAAAGTCAGCTTTTGGCCTGATTGATTTTCTCTATTTTTGTTTTTTATTTCTTTGATTTATGCTATTTAGTATTTCCTACTTTGTGTTTTTACACAGTGTTTAATTTGTTCTTTTTCTGTTTTCCTTGTGAAAGGTTAAATCATTGATTTGAGAGGCTTCATTTTTTTTAAACTGTAAGCACTTAATGCTATCAGTTTTCCCCTAAGTACTCACTAGCCATTCCTCCAGATTTTGCTGTGTTGTGTTTTTATTTTCATTTTATTCAAGTACTTTCTAGTTTCTGTTATGAATTCATATTTGACTTAATGCGTTACTAGAAAATTTTGCTTAATTTTCAAATATCAGGGGATATTTCCAGATAGCTTTCTGTTACTGGCTTCTACTTTAATTCCATTCTAGTCAGAGAACATAGTTTGTATGGTTTTGTGTCTTTAAAATTTGTTAGTTTGTTTCATGTCCCAGAATATGGTCCACCTTTGTGAATGTTCCATGTGCAGTAGGAATAACACTTACTCGCCCTGCTTAGGCAGAGTTTGCTACAAATGAGAGTCTGGTGGAGGCCGTTGCTAGTGTTGTTTAAGTCTTTTACATCCTTGCTGATTTTCTGTTCTGCTTGTTCATTATCAGTAAGCCTCGAAGTGCAGTTTGGATTTCTCTGTGTCTCCTTTCAGTTTTATCAGTTTTTGTTTCATGTATTTTGAAGATCTAGTGGTAGGTGCATATACATTTAGAATTGTTTCTTTTTTGGGCAGTTGACCACTTTATCATTTGTCATTATCTATGGTAATATTTTCTTTTCTGAAGTTGATTTTTTAATATTAACATAGCCACTCTAGCTTTCTTTTGATTAGTGGTATTTTCTTTCCATTCTTTTACTTCTATTCTATTCCAGTGGGCTGTAGTAGACAACATAGATTTGGGTTTGGTTTTGTTTTGAATCTACTATGATAATCTCTGTCTTTTAATTAGTGTGTTTATATTATTTAAATTTATTGTAATTATTGGTTTGGTGGGATTTATAGCTACCATTTTATTATTTGATCTATTCCCTTTTTTTAATTTTTATTTGTTTTCATGTCTCCACTTCCTGACCTCTTTTGAATTATTAAAAAATTTTTAGAGCTCCATTTTAATTTTCCTGTTGAGTATTTGGCTATATTTATATCTATCTATCTATCTAGCTATCTGGTGATCCTAGGGATTAAAAAATATATGTACCTGACATTTCACAGTCTTCTTAGACTTAATAATTCACCACTTCCAAAAAAATGCAGAAATCTTATAAGCTTGTAGTTCACTTGACTCTTGTCTATGTTATAGTTGCTATATGTGTGTTACATACGCATGCATTGAAATCACTACCACGTAATGTCATAATTTTTGGTATCAACTGTTATATACATTTTTTAATGTAGATAGTCAGGTTGGATTTTTAAAAATACAAGGCTAAACTGTATGCTATTAAAAAATGCATTTAAATATAAAATAAGAAAAAATATTTTTTTTACCCAGATATTAGCCATTTTCTCTTGCTTTTCCTTTAGTCCTGAGGCTCCAGATTTCTCTCTGGTATTTTTCCCTTCAGACTCCATCGTTTTTTGTTTTTTTGTTTTTTTTTTTAGAGCAGTTCTGCTTGTGGTAAGTCTTCTTAATTTTCCATCATCTGAAAATGTCTTTATTTTATCTTATTCCTGAAGGGTGTTTTCACTGGACTTATACAAACACAATGTCAGGCAAAACAAGTGAAAAAATAAAAGCTGTATACAAGATACATCCGGATTGATTCTATTCATATAAATTGAAAATCAGGCAAAGCTTAGTAATACCTCGTTTAGAGGAGAGTACATATATGGTAGAAATAAAGCGAGAGACAAAGGAGTGATAAATACAAAATTCAAAACAATGGTTATCTCCAGAGAATAGGCAGGAGGGAGCCAAGGGGGAGGCCTGGAACTCCTGGGTGCGGCACAAGGACCGTCACTACTGCTCCATGCAGTTGAAACTCATACGACAGTTTTATTAGTATATACAGGTCATATTCATTCTTATTTTCCCACACATTTTAACCCTCCTGTCACTTGCCTTTCTTGCATACATATTCTTGCTTTTGTCTAGGATCGTTTTTCTTACTCTTAAAACACTCATTTTTAGTGCTTTTTTATAAAGTAAGTTCTGCTGATGATGAATAATCTCAGTTTTTATTTATCTGATATATTTATATTTGTCTTCATTTTTAAAGGACTTTTGCTGTGGAAACAGATTTCGAGCCCAGCAGTTAATATTTTTTTAGCACTTTGAAAGTAGCATACCCCTAACCTCTGGCTTTCATCTTTTCTGTTGAGATGTCAGCTGAAATCTTAGCAGTGCCCTTGACGATTCTTTTCTCTGTGTTTAAGATTCATTTTTGTTGGTTTTATAAATTTTACTTTGAGATGTCTAGTTTTCTTTGTGCACATTACTGCACAGGTTTCATAGCACTTCCTGAATCTGTGGTTTGGTATCTTTCATCTGTTTTGGAATGCTCATGGTCGTTATCTTTTTAACTATGGCTTTTGTCCCATTTTCCTTCCCTTCTGCATCTCTAACTACATGGATATTTATCCTTTTCACTGTGTCACATTTCTCCTGTGGTTTTGTGTACCATTTTATTTCTTTCTCCAGGTATTAAAAACTTTTAAAAGTTTAAAAAGTAAGACATTAAAAGCTGTTAAAACTCATCTTAAACCCATTTATTAAGTGCTTGATTTTTAGCCATACTTTTGAGCTCTAAAATTTCCATGTGACTTATTTTTAGATGACCATTCTCTTTTGAAATTCTCCCACTTGTCTTATATTTTCTTGAACACAGTAATGACAATTCTTTCATATCTTTGTTCTGACAACTCCAAAATCTGGATTACCTGTGGGCCAAATCTGTTTTTGTATGACTATAGCCTGTAGCCTGTTTTTGTATAAACTAAAACTGGTTTTTACATTTTAAAAGGATGTAAAACAAAAATAGAAGAATATCCAACAAAGATTGTATATACCCTGCAAAACCTAAAATAATTACTATCTGGCCCTATGTAAAAAAATTTTGCCAACTTCTGACATATAGTTTGTTACCTATTGTCTGTTTTACCTCCTGGTCATGTTTCTTAATATGCTTGGAAATAATTTTTAATGTTATTATTTATTTATTGCAGCTTGCCAAATCCAGTAGAGATTTTTTAAAAAACTGAGGTTTAACATGCAGGCAGTAAAGTCTACAGATCTTAAATGTACAGCGGAGTGAAACTTTAATGCATATACTCATCTCATCATACCACAAATCAGAATATAAAACAGTGAGAGTGCCCCAAAACACTCCCTTGAACCACTTCAAAATATGTACTCCCTGCCAAAGACAACTACTCTTTTGACTTTTATCACTATAGATTCCATTGCTTGTTCTTAAACTTTATGTAAAGGAAATCATACTGTATTTTCTGTTTTGTGTTCAACTTCTTTCAGTACTGTGTTGATGGGGTTCATCCATATTGTTGAATATAACAGCAATTTATCCTTTTTTATTGCTATGTAATATTCCATTTTGTGAATATTCCACAGTTTATCCTTCTGCAGTTGATGGACCTTTGGGTTTTATCTCTTGTATTTCAGACCTGTAATGTATCTGCATTGTTATGTGTCAGGTTTCATGTTTTTCACAAGGATTTCTCATTGACATGGGGCCACTTGTGCATAAGGCTGTCCTTTCCCCTCTGCACTTCAGGTGTCTTTGCTACAAATCAGGTGGCTGTTTATGTGAGGCTCTGTTCCTGGGCTCTCCATCTATCCCATTGGTCTGTTTTATATCTGCTCTGCCATTACCACCCCATCATGAAGACTGAGCCTTTTT
Source organism: Mormoops blainvillei (assembly GCA_004026545.1). Classification (NCBI taxonomy): domain Eukaryota; kingdom Metazoa; phylum Chordata; class Mammalia; order Chiroptera; family Mormoopidae; genus Mormoops; species Mormoops blainvillei. The sequence continues at coordinate 58,242 of PVJD01003723.1, read as the reverse complement.
CTGTAAATATTTTTCCATAGAGGCCAGCAGAGTAATTACAAGGCTCAGAGTTCCATTTCTTCAGAGACTGTCAATGGTTAGGATTCTGAGGCCAAATAAATCAAGTATGCTGAAGAAAGAATTCCTATTTCAGGCAAAACATTCGTTGGATATTTGCTCCATCCCCCACCCCTGGAGCTGCGCAGAGAGCATTGCCACTTTGGTGCTGCGGGCCCTCTCACCACTCCCAGGGCATTTGCCCATTACTCGCCCGAACTGCCCCCTCCAGCTGAACAAAGATTCCTGTATAAACCCTCTGATGATGAAAAAGCCTTCTTTGCTGTGAATTATAAATCTTGAGCTTCCATCAGATAAAAAGTAATTTTTAGCTTTGATTTGGTTCTGGCTCTCAGTTTTTCCTCTTTGCTGCAGCATAACGTTCCTTTCACCTTTTGTCCTTTCAGTATCATTGGGGTTTTTTTTTTTTCTCTTTTTCTCCTTTCTCTCTCTTTTTACCATGAGCATCTATTAAATATTTTTTTCGTAATTATAATGGTTTAATTAAAATAAAAGCTAAGGGTATTCCACAGCATAGAGATAGGATATAGGGAAAAAATGTGATATGTGGCTTGCCAGTGCAGGTTAAAGATGAGTGGAAGAAGAAATTCTTATTCCAGTTGGTCTTTAAATGGCTAACTGTCCAAAATTACTATTATTTTAAAGATTTTATTTATTTATTTTTAGAGACAGGGGAAGGGAGGGAGAGAGAGAGGAAGAGAAACATCAGTGTGAGAGCGAAACATTCATCCATTGCCCGTTTTACACGCCCTGACTGGAGACCGAACCCGCAGCCCAGGCGTGTGCCCTGACCAGAAATTGACTCGGCGACCTTTGCTTTGCAGGATGATGCCCAACCAACTGAGCCATCCCAATCAGGGCACCAAAATTATTTTTAAATGGTTAAACATACATATAGAAATATTCTCTTTGAGGGGGGAAATAAATAAATAAATAAAAGAAGCCCTGGCTGGATGGCTCAGCTGGTTGGAACATTGTCTCATGCACCAAAGGGTTATGGGTTCCATCTCTGGGAAGGACCCATACCTGGGTTGCGGGTTTGATCCCCGGTCTGGGTGTGTACAGGAGGCAACCAGTGGATGGATGTTTCTCACATTGATGTTTCTCTCTCTCTCTCCCCTTCTCTCTCTTCCATTCCCTCACTCCCTTCCTTTCTATCTAAAATCAATAAATGTATCCTTGGGTGAAGAGTAAAAAAATTTTTAAATAAATAAAAGGAAATTGATATTTGGAGTAAGGGGAGTGGTGGAGAGAGCTTGGAAGGGCAAGACTCTGGCCCCACATTCACAGAGGCCACAGGTCTCGAACCTCATGAACCGAAACCTACCTACATGGATACATCCTAGAGTTAGTCACATGGAAGCCTGCATATATTTTTCCTTCTAACTGTACAATTGAGTAGAAGGACAGCTATCTCTAGTAATCGTAGAGTCACCATATTGTATTTTATTACTAAGATATGTGTTTTCCCCAACATTCAGTTAGGGAAAAATCAGGGAAGATCTTCATAAAACAGAAATGGCCTAAGTATTGTCTGATGGCTGTACTAGAGAACAGTGATTCATAAGTTCCTTACGTAAGTATCTCATTGAACCATCTCAGCACCAAGAGTAGGTATCATTTTACCCCTGACTTTGTGAAAATCAAAGCTTAGCTCCAAGAGGTTAAAACACTGACCAAGGTTCTGGCGTCAGCAGTCTGACCTCCAACCTCACTTGCTTATTCACTCTGTTTCTGAGGGTCACTTTCAACTTTGATATTTTGTTCTTCAAATTTTTATGTATTATATTGCATTTTCAATTTTTCTGTGTTTTTCCATTTTTTTCCAACAGTAGTTGATGTTAAAATTTTTCTATTTCAACATTTAGTTTCAACATACGTAGCTCTTCAGTCTTTTAACTAGTAACAATTTGGTAATAGAAATGGAAGAAGCAAAAGAAATGAAAAAGGCCAATATTCTCTCTGCTCCTCACTGATTAGTAATCCATTTCTTTTATATGGAAAAAGTACATGGAACTGTTTTATTTATTACAAACAAAACGTGGCAGCAGCCGTCCTGTGGGAGGGACCCACCTTTATAGGGGCCGTGGTGACGGTGCCGAGCCGGGAAGGCAGCCTGTATTTGTGAAGACATGCTTGGTGGCAGATTCTTCTACCAAGTTGCTTGATAAGGAGCATTGTCTTGAATAATCTACTGGTGAAAACTTTAAAAGAGAAAATTAAATCAAAACTGATTTATGTCAGCACGTTGGATGTGCTGTCACCCAGCCCATCTCCTGTGTTCCTCCTCCCTCGCCTCCTGCTCTCAGCCAGCTCTCCCCTCTGCCCTGCAGGAGCTGCCTCATGAGCGTGGAGCCCGCCATCAGCACCCGGCATCTCCCATACCAGAGCTTCCAGCTGTTTGGCTTCGACTTCATGGTGGACGAGGAGCTGAAGGTCTGGCTCATTGAGGTCAACGGCGCCCCCGCTTGTGCTCAGTAAGCCTAACACCACTGGGCTGTAACAAGTGGGAGCTGGTTCTGCAGTTGGAATGACCTATCTCAGCAAGGGCACTGGTGGGACCCTTGACTGCTGTCAGGGAGGAAGTGACAGGACAGGAGTCCCTGGGGTGGACCCACTGGCAGGGGCTTTGCTGAGGCATTTCCTTTCGCATTCTTCCACGTGTATCGAGCAGCTAGACTACTTAGGTTGTGGTCATTGCCATGAGAGTTTCAAACAAAGCTAGTAACTGCCAGAGGAGGTGCTCTTGGGAGTCCCCTAAGGTTGAATGAGCAGGCTCCTGGAGTAGGGGAGATAGTGATGACCTAGAAGGTCAGGGCTCCTTGGGCAGGAAGTGATCTGAGAGGCATCAGAGATGCAGTGGAGCTGGAGCTGGAACATGAGAGGAGTGGGACAGGTCGTCAGGGGAGGAGGGAGAGCCTTTAGGAAGGGAACACGGCATCCAGTGGGACCTTGGTCATTGCCAGGGTCCATGAGAAGCGCAGGTGAGCAGCGCTTGCCTGCCCTCGGGGAGCTGCCACTCCTCTTGGGGAAGCCTGGTGGCTGCCTGGTGTCAGTACAGGGGAATAAGGAGCGATGAAGGGTCAGGTGAGGCAGGACCGCACTGTGGACAGCCTTACCCCTAAGGGACAGTCATTTGGACTTGCCCCTTAAAGGCTGCTGATTCTTCTGAGATCCACTTTCATCTTTTTCTCCATGTCCACCTCCTGGAGAGAATTAGAGTGGAGCCACATAAAGATGAGCGTTCTCAAGGAGTTCCACAGGCAGACACCGCCTGATGCATTACTGTCTGAATCATGTTGTTACAAGTCTGTAATAGGAAATAAATAGATTCTGTTTTAGGTATATGATTTTGAGAGGGGAGGACTTCTGGACTGGGGCCGTGACACTCACAGTGAGGTGGCCTGGAAAGCCACGAGGGACCTGGGAGGCAAGAGGCAGTCAGTGTGCCAAGTCCCAATTTTAGTCACCACCAACGCTGCCTCATAGGCCTCCTGTCAATGTCCCTTATAAGTGGGAGGCTGAGCGGTTTGGAACATAGAAGCACCAGCCTTAGGGCAGTAAAAAGGGATTGGCGGGCGGGGAGCCGGGGGGGTGGGGGATGGGGGGGCGGGGGGGGATTGGAGGGTGGCCAGGGTTGCATGAGGGGGCTCTGTGATGGGGAAGGTGACAACAGGGATCTGCCATTGCATTGGGAGGGTGGGGACCAGATCGTGAGGATTTTCTGCGTGGTGGAGATTGGAAAGCAGGGCTATAAAATCTGTTTCTCTAGATTAGGGGAGCCTGGTCATTGCCCTGGGCTCCAGCCGCCTGTGTGCCAGACGTGTCTTGAACATATCACATGTGTGGCCCAGACTGTAATCTGGATGTGGGTTTTCTCTCTGGACCACACATCTGGTTTTACCCTGCATTAGAGTCAGTCCTGCAGGGCAGCCTCAGGCCTTGTGAGCTGCCCCAGGAAACAGGCAGACTTCCTACAGGGAACAGTGGCCATGGAGATGGAGGGCCTCGTTGCTGTTCTGAAGACTCTAGATGGGAAGTTTTCCTCCTTAGCCTTTCCGCTTTGGTGCTTTCATTGTCTGGATTAAGTCCAGACCCCTGGACGTGGCATCTGGGCCCTATGTGGCCGGGCCAGTGCCTTGTCTGCAGCCTCAGCTTGCACTGATGCACTTCCCCAAACGCCCTGGCTTTCCTTCCTGCTTCTCCTCTCATTGTGCTTCCCTGTTCTCCCCTCCCCCGCTCACTATCGCTCTCTCCCCCTCCTCCCTCCTTTGTTGCCTTTGTGTCTGTCTTTGCTGTTCTTCATCCTCTTTTCCGCTCTGTCCTCCATTCTCTGTCTGACTTCATTCATTCCCCTGGTCTCAGCTTAGCTGTCACTCATAGGGAGTCTTTCCTAAAGTCAACCACACGGTATGAGTGCTTTCCATGGGGAGGACTGCCTCTCCATGTGTCCCTACTACAGACACCAGGGCGGTCGATTGGAATTGCCCATTGTCCCTGCAGTTCATGCCAGAGCAGGAGCTCTCTGTCTGTTCACCTGAGGCCTTCCAGAAATATGTGGTAAGGGGACACTTCATCTTCCCACAGGGCCTCCTGCGGTATTTGTGCTGACAGTGGAAACCAGTTGTATAAATGTGGTCTTGGGAGGGAATTTCTGCAGAAGACCCTGGTGAAAAAAACTTTGGTTTCTTGCTTGCACTTCGATGAACTTCCTCAATAATATTTTTTACATGTTTCAGGAAGCTCTACGCAGAGCTGTGCCAGGGGATCGTGGACATAGCCATATCCAGCGTCTTCCCGCCTCCTGATGCTGAGCCGCAGCAGGGCCAGCCAGCCGCGTTTGTCAGGCTGTGATGAGGGAGAAGCAGGTGGTCCTGCTCCAGGGGAAGGAGAGACGTCCTGCTGCTCCACTTGAAGCCAAAACGAGAAAGAGGCAGCTCACAAAGTTGTGATGGAGGAGAGAGCGCGAGAGCGAAGGTGACCCCCCCAAGGGGCTCTCAGGTGGAGCTCTCTGCACTACTGTTGAGATTTGAAAACTGCAGCAAATTTCCCCAAGGGAAGAGCAGAATGTCCTTCTAGGGGGAAGACGCAGGGATTTGGTTCTTTTCTGTTTTCATCCTTTAAAGTGTCGGATTTCTGTCCTAAGGCAGGGTTGTAAGCAGCGCCTCTTCTGCCCGGGTCCCGGGGACCACTGGACCTCTGCTTGGTGTCTCCATCTGCTGCAGCCTTTGTGCCTTAGCTCTGTGCCCAGCTGCAACCTCTGTCTGCATGGGGATTGGATGCTAGAGCATTTGGGAGCTTGCCATGTGTCCCTGCTCGTCCCCCCATGACACTCTGCCTGTGAAACCTGGACAGGCATGCACCGGCAGCCGCAGTTTCATGCTGTGTGCTGCCTCACAGGGCAGGGCGCTGTCCCCATCCCATTCCTGATGGCACTGGGTAGGTCGCCTGTCAGGGCTGGTGTGGGCTGGGCACCAACACACCAAACACTGTTCTCAGCCCGCTCTCTGCATGTTTTAGAAACCGAGCAGCAAGTTTGCCACAAACTCATAAGCATCAAATAAGCATGAGAGAGGAAACAAATGATGTCTTGCTTTACTTAGTACTTGGGTGCCCTTGAAATATGATGGCTCCGTTTTATCTGTTTTAACCAGAATTCTTCATGCACTTTTGCAAAGTTCTGTGCTGTTCACTCTTTTTTGGTTTTCACTTTTGTGAAAACCCCTCTGAGGGTAAGGGGAAGGTAGAACTCTCATTCCCCACCCTCCAGGTGGCACTGCCCCTGGCACAGCACCTTCTGTGGGAAGCTGGCATGGTGGGTTTTGTTCCATCCAGGAGTCTGTCCCAGGGAGAGGCTCTCAATGAGTGTCTGTCTCGCCTGAATGAGAGTCTCCCCAAATGAGAAAGATGTGGTTTTAGAGTTTCACACAGCATCTTCTAGGTCAACAGATGTGTCCTGTTAGGTGTGGTTTTCACTTACTGGATCGAGGAGTAGTATTCTGTAGACTTTTCAGGAGTCCACGTCACTAGCAATGGGAAGAACGAGATCCACTTGTGTTCAATGAGCTGAGCGTACGGGCCCTTCTTGGAGACCCATCGACAAGGCACCCCCTCCTCAGAGCGTGGTGTGTGCTTCCTTCATGTATGTGTACTCCATTAGTCATTCTAGTTGCACACAAAGAAAGCAGTTCTGCATTCAGGGAGACATTTTTAAAAAGAGGAGAAAAAACAACAGTTCCTAAAATATGATGAGATGTGGGAACTGACATGTGGGTATAGGATGTGAAGGTGTGATGTCAGGTGAAGCGGAGAAAGGCCCAGCCAGGCTGGCTTGCATGGATGGGGATTTGGAATTAGAAAATGAAGTCCTAGTGACCCAGAGTACAGTTCGTGACGTTGTGCAGAGCACAGGGGAACTGTCCGTGATTAAAGTCGCTCCTGGAGACCAGTGTAGCTGCTGGGTTGGTGTTTGGGGACTTAGCAGATCATGGCCAGGTGCACGCCGATTTAGAAAGTGTGGGGTACTGGGTCCTTAGGACATCTATGTGGGCTGGTAATGGGGAAAGCATGGAGTTTTTCATAGCGCTAAGCTGCACGAACACAGATGTGTAATGATCTTTCGGATCGAAATCAATTACAGCAATGTTTGAGGGTTTTCCAGCTGCTACAGTGACAGAGCTAAGAATTCAGATGTTAGGAAGTCTGTGGGTCTTGATGGATTTTCTAACAAACCTGAGTCAATAGCATATCTATGACAGAAATGAGGCTCTAAAAAGAAAGCGATACCTCATTCCTCATGTCTTTTCAATAAATATCTGTTTTATGTGTTTATTTCCAATCGGGGGTGGTTGGCTCAGAACTCTTCCATGCCCTTCCGTGCTCTTCTTGCACAGGTGGTCCTGCCTCGCTGCCCAGTCAATCTTCCTATGTGTGCCCGTGTTCGTGTCGCCAGTTGCTGGGGAGGAGGTGTCATTCATTGCAGATGTCCACTCCAGTCTTGGCTCTGTCATTGGCTGCTCAGGGTCAGATGAGCCGTAACCTCTCTGTGCCTTAGTTTCTTGTCTCACGGAAGAGATCGTTGCCTGACCCGGGACTACCTCACAGGCTTTAGTGTGGACAAGTGAGATTAGGAGGACTCAAGAACCTGCAGTACCAAGGTTCCCAAAGCTGGCAACGTGCTGGAACCACTGGGAGGCTTCTAAGTGTTGGTGTCCACACTGTCCCCCTCACCCCCCGACAGTTGAATCAGAACCTCAGGCAGCAGTGTGCTTTGCAGTGCCATGAGAAGGAAGGACAAACACATTATTATTACCTTGGAAGAATCAAGGCCTAGGGCTTTTAAAAACTTCCTTTCGGAAGAATAGGCGTTTCTTTCCGAATGACCAGGCGTTGACATGTGCATTTGTGCTACAGGCAAGTGCCATCTAAGCAGGTTCCCTCTTTGCTTCTTGTCAAACATGCCTTCATCTGCTTAGTCTGTGGAACCTTGGCAACAAGTGTAAACAGACAGGAATTTACAAATCTGCTAAATATGCATTAAAGTTATTTATTAATTATTGAGAGAAAAAACCCTTTCCTCACACTCAACTCCTGTGCTATTTAGAAACTCAGTTTTAACCAGAACATTCAAGTGCCTCTGTCTTTATGGTAGACATGGTGGAGCAGGTACTGGCATAGTTACAGCTGACAGTGTTTCCCTGGCACCTTGGATGTTTATCATAGACCTGGAAAATGTTGCAGCACCGGAAAGGTGGGGGATCCACAGAACCCACGGGGCATGTTAAAACATACAGAGTATGTTTTAACAGTTGAGGTGTCCAGCAGGGCGGGTCCAGCCCTACTGTGCATGTGGTGGGGACTCTACTAGAGAAGACAAGGCCCCAGAGTGGCTCCCACAGCATGTGGGTGCCGTAAAGAAAATTCAGTGACACACTTGTCTCTGATCCCAGACACAGACTCTGTATCTAAGAGGAAATGACTTCTGAAATGAGGCGATTTTATGAATGTTTAAAATGCCTGGAGCATTAAAGTAATAGTATTTCAAATGTTTTTGTCCCCTTTGGTTCTGTCATTTTATTGTTGGTGTTGACTGTCCTAGGATGTCACTGGTTGTCTGAATCCATGATTCTGTTACCCAGAGGTATGCAAACTTTCTGTAACGGGCCAGATAGTAAATATTCTAGGCTCTGCAAGATATAAAGGGACTTTAATACATTTTCTTCTTTTTTCCTCAACTCTTAGGAAGTATACAAAGAATTCTTAGTTCAGAAATCAAACAAAAATAGGCCAGATGTGGCCATCATTGGCTGAACCCAGCATGTCATCCAATACGGAAGCCTACAGATTTCCCCTCATAATTGAGATGTACAGAGGGTTTGAAAACCTTCGACGTAGTGCTTAAGAAAACAGAAGGCCACACACATGTGTAAGGCCATCTGTGTGCCCAAGGGGAGACCTCAGCTTTCATCTCTGTCCGACCAGGAGTATCTTCACAAGCAAGCAGTAAAGACTAAGGCAGAGGTGTAACCTCCTTCCTGAGCATGAAGGCGTGCCACACACACTCACATGAACACACACCCTCACTCATACACACACACAGTCCCTTGGCAAAGACTAGGATAGAAGACTTACTGGTTCCAGGCATGTGAGGAAATCTCTGTTAAATCAAATGACCACTACGTTAACTGAGCAGAGACTTCAGTGGCCACACACAACAAAGAGTACAGGTTTTACAGGATTAGTTAGAGCTACAACAATAAATCCTGGAGAGGAAGGAGTATCTGGTTTCCAAAGTTGCCCCCTTATATTATTAAAATTTTCCAATTTTCAACACAAATTATGGGATAGGCAAGGAAAAAATAAAGTATGGCCCATGAGGGAAAAGGCAGTCAATAAAAATGGTACCCGGGGAGGCCCAGGCATTGGAGTTATTAAACAAACACTTTAACTCAGCTATTTAAAATGTATTTAAAGAACTAAATGAGACTGAGAATGATGTGTCACCAAAGATAGAATATCGTTAAAGAGGTAGGAGTTGTGCTTTAAATAGAATCAAGTAGAATCTTTGGCATTGAAAAGCACAATGGTGCAAATGAAAATTTCAGTAGAGGTGCTCAAAAGCAAGTCTGAGCCGGCAAAGAAGGAGTTAGTGACTCCGAAGCCGACTGAGATTATCCAGTCTCTGGAACAGAAAGTGGGGGGGAGGAGGAGGAGAAAAATGAACATTATACTCCAGAGATCTGTCCCAAGACATGTATGCATACCAACATATACATGACAGGGGTCCTAGACAAGAAATGGAAAGACATTGGAAGAAATACTGGCCAAAAACTTACCCATCTTGAAAAACATTAAAAATGCATGCAGGAAATTCAACAAACGCTAAGTAGGATTTTCTCAAAGAGATCCACACCAATACACGTTAATCATTAAGAAAATAACTTTGAATAAATAGTTAAAAAGACATGGGAACTGAAATGTTATACTAGAAAATATCTAACTAAAGTGAAGGCAGTGATGATGAAATGAGGGGAGATAAAGGCAAATAGAAAGCAAATAGCAAAATGGCAGACATAAATCCTACCTTATCAGTATTTTCATTTACATGTAAATGGATTAAACACTTTAATCAAAAGGCACAGATGACACCCTGGCCAGTGTGGCTCAATTGGAGCATCATCACATACACCAAAAGGTTGTGGGTTCAATTTTTGGTTGGGGTACATAACTAGGTTGCAGGTTTGATCCAGGATCGGAGCACTTATGGAAGGCAACTGATTGATGTTTCTCTTTCACGTCAGTGTCTTTCTTACTCTCTCCCTTCATCTCTCTTTAAAAAGCAATGGGAGAATGTCCTTGGGCGAGGATGAAAAAAAGGCACAGATGGCAAAATGGATTAAAAAAGAAAACCAAAACTAACATGATCCACCTCTATGCGATGTACTAAAGACACAAATAGGTGAAAGCAAAAGGACGGAAAAAGATATACTGTGAAATAGTAACTCAGAGAGCTTGAGTGGCCGTACTAGTATTAGACAGAATTGACTTTAAGAAATAAAGTTGTTATTACAGGCACGAGACATTTTATTTTTTCCTTTTTATTGAATTTTTTAGGGTGGCAGTGATTAACAAAATTATACAAGTTTCAGGTGCACAGTTCTACAACACATGTTCTATACACTGTATTGTGTGTTTGTCACCCCAAATCAAGTCTTCATCCTTCACCATTTATCCCCCCATATCCTCCTCCACTTCCCTCCAACCCCCCTCCCTGCAACAATCACCACACTGTTGTCTGTGTCTATGAGGCTTTTTAAAACTTTTTTGCTCAATCCCTCCACCTAGCCCCACCCACTGACAGCCGTCAGCCTGCTCTCTATGAGTGTGTCACTATTTTGCTTGTTAGTTCATTGTATTCTTTAGATTCCATATGAGTGAAATCATATGGTACTTGTCTTTCTCTGACTGGCTCATTTCGCTTAGCATAATGCTCTCCAGGTGCATCCATGCTGTCACAGAGGGTAAGATTTCCTTCTTTTTTATGGCCAGAAAGGACATTTTTTAATAATAAAAGGATCAGTCCTTCAGGAAGATATACCAGTTATAAACATATGCACCTAGCAACAGAGCCACAAGACACATGAAACAAAAACTGGCAGAACTGAAGAGAGAGAGAGGATTCAACAATATTGGTTGGAACTTTCAACCCTCCATTTTCAATAGTGAATAGAACAGCTAGTCAGAAGATCGAAAAGGAAAGAGAAAACACTATAAACCAACAAGATATGACCACTATCTATAGAACTATCCACCTAACAACAAACTATACATAATTCTCAAGTGTACATGGAATGTTCCCTGAAATAAACCGTACACTAGACCACAAAACGGGCCTCAGTAAATTAAAAATGATTGAAATCATACTGTATCTGTTCCCTGACCACAATGGAGTAAATTAGAAATCATTAAGAGAAATTTTGGAAAATCACAAATATGTGGAAATTTAAAAATACAGTTTAAAATAATTGATGGATCAAAGAAAGAAATCACAAGGGAAATTAGAAAGTACTTTGAGATAAATGAAAATAAAAACATACCAAAATTTATGGAATGCAGCTAAAGCTGTGCCTAAAGGGAAGTTTATATCTTTAAATGGCTACTTTAAAAAAAGAACTCAAATTGCCCTGGCTGAGTGGCTTAGTTAGTTGGGACATCATCCTGTACACCAAAAGGCTTGAGGATTTGATTCCTGGTCAGGGCATATACCTAGGTTGCAGGTTCAATCCCTGGTTGGGGCTCATACAGGAGGCAAATGATGGATGTTTCTCTCACACATTAATCTCTCTCTCACTCTCTCTCTCTCTCTCTTTCTCTCTCTCTCTCTCTCACCAGTAAACATAGCCACACACGAGGATTAAAAAAAAAAACCAAGACAATAACCATTAGGTTTTTTTTTTCCACCTTAAGAAACTAGAAAAAGAAAAGTAAGTAAATCCCCAGAATGTAGAAAAAATAATAAACACTACAGTGGGAATGAAGTAAATAGAGAATAGAAAAATAATAGAGCAAATCAATGAGACCAAAAGTTGGTGCTTTGAAAAGATCTGCAAAATAGACAAAACTTTAGCTAGACTGATCAAGAAAAAAAAATAGAGAAATCAAATTACTAAAATTAGGAAAGAAAGGAGACATTACTACAACAAAAATAAAGAGGATTGTAGAGAATCCTATGAACAACTGTCTGTCAACAAATTAGATAATCTATATGAAATGGGACAATTTCTAGAAAGACAGAAAACTGATTATACTGACTCAAAAAGATATAGAAAACCTGAATACACCTAACGAGTAGAGAGACTGAATAATCAAAAATCTTCCCAAATGGAAAAGCCTGGGATAGCTTTACTGATGAACTCTACCAGGTGTTTAAAAATATATAGAAGCAGAGAGAATACTTCCCAGGTCATTCTGTGTTAATACTCTTGATATTAAAATCACACAAAGACATCACAGGAAAGCAAACAACAGACCAATTTCTCAGAAAATAGATGAAATGAACTAGAGAGAGGGGTTCCAAAGGGACAGGATGCTTGGGAGTAGTGTTTTAATTCCTTATCTTAATTGTGGCAATGGTGTTGTGAGTGTGTATACACAGCTCAAAATCTGCCTATGGGTACAATTTGTGGGTGGCTTATTGTCTGTTGATTCTACCCCAGTACCACACGCAAGCACAAGACATTGAGACACCTCAGGCCTGATAAGTTCCCTGGTAAGTCCCTATTCTGAGATAGTGATTCCTAGGACTCAGACTAAAGCAGGGATCCCCACCCCTGGCCCACTGACCGGCTGCAGGGGGCTGCAGAGCAGCAGGTGAGCGTCAAGCGATGGAGGGAAGCTTCATCTGTATTTACAGCCGCTCCCCATGGCTGTTTTTACCATCTGAGCTCTGCCTCCTGTCAGATCAGCCGGGGCTGTAGATTCTCATAGGACCCGGAATCCTACTGCAAACTACCCATGAGAGGGATCTAGGTTGCACGCTCCTTATGAGAATCTAATGCCTAATGATCTGAGATGGAGCTGAGGTGGTGATGCCAGTGCTGGGGAGTGGCTGCAAATATAGATTGTCACGGCCAGATAGGATCATCTACTTAAAGGAAAATAAGCTCGGGGCTCCCACTGATCCTGCATTATGGCGAGTTGCATAACCATTTCATTATATATTACAATGTAATAATAGTAGACATAAAGTGCACAATAAATGTAATGCGCTCGAATGATCCTGAAACCATTACCCGCCCTCCACCGTGGAAAAACTGTCTTCCATGAAATCAGCATCTGGTACCAAAAGGCTGGGAGGCCCCTTGGACGCTGCCATCACGCAACCCGCAGGACCCCGCCTACAAGTCGAGGGAAGCTGAGCGGGCAGCGAGGGTAGACCACTTCTTGGTCCTCCTGTGAGGAGCCACTGCAACTCGAGTTGGGCAGAAAGTGCAGTCAGCCAACTTTTCCCCCCGAAGCCAGGACGCTGTGGTCTGCCCAGGGTCCGCACCAGCAACGGTCGGAAAGCGGTCTCGGGGAGTAGGGGGCACCTTTGAAGACTGCTCTCCCCCGGCCCTGACTGATGAAGTGAACGAGAGTCACAGGGCAATGCTGAGTTGGGCGGGCCGCACTCCGCTTCCGTACAGTTTCATCTCGGCCTCTTCAAGCCACGGTTGCGGTTCCAAGTCGACCCTATAAAAATGAACGGGCCGAGATCCGGCGGAAGTACAGGGGCTGCATTTTCCAGCAGGCTGTGGGTGCTGTTCCTTTTTCCGGCGCTGGGCAGGCTCGCTGAAGGCTGGCGTGCAGAGCTGAATGGATCCTGGAGGCCGGTGGCGGGGCTTGCCCAGCGGGCCCAGCCTCAAGCACTTGACGGAGCCCTCTTACGGGGTCCCGCGGGAGCAGCAGAATCCGGCCCTGCAAGAGCTGACTAAGGCGCACGTCGAGTCCTTCAATTACGCGGTGCGCGAGGGGCTCAGCCACGCGGTGCAGGTAAGTGCGGCACCTCCAGGCTCCCCGCAGCTTGGTACTCTCCAGCGCCGCCAGATCGGGCGGAGGAAAGGGCCCCGCGGGGCTGGAGGCGGGTAGCGGGTGGGAGACGGGGAAAGGGGAGACCCAGGAGGCGGAGTGGGACACAGGCAGGGGACAGGGTTCCACACAGATGAGATGGCTGGGAGGTCCAGTATACCGCAATCCCAAATAGCTATGCTTATTCATCGTGCCAGGCTCAGCGGGGGGCTTGAGCTCAAGTCGACCTGGGGAAGATGTATTTGTGATTTCTGGATTTATATGGCATTGGGAACCACAGTGTTTTGTAGGTCAGTGGGTGTTGTGAGAGCAAGTGACCCGCATGGGTTGAGCTTCGCAGCCGTAATGGAGTGTTCATATACTTAATATGTAGGAGAGCTCATTGGAACAGCAAAGCTTTCCTCAGGGGCTAGTACAGAAAAACAAATGCTGTGGAAGGAAGAAAACTGCTGTGGTAGAACCTTTCTTTTTGCACGGCCCCAGCTTCAATGAGAGAGGACGCGGAATGAAATGTCCAAGTATCAGCCCGAAGAGTGGCATTAGAGTGTCAGGTCCTGAATGAGGTGATGCTTGCATATCCTTGCTCTGTTAGCAGCGGTCCCGCCAGTCTTGCTATGTGTGTAGAGGGCACAGGGTAAGAAGGGAGAAAGCAGACTCTTGATTCAGGGGGCAGCTTTGTTCTGTACCCAATGGTATCCCTAGAGCCTACCAAAGAATCTGACACATGGTGGACGCTCAGATATCGGAGTTAATGCTTTATAATTTTTGGCATATAGTGAGGGTATGAGGAGAGTAGGTGTAGCTTTAACTGTCTTTTTATATGTGTCACATTGCCATTATAGGCAACAATATTTGTAGAAAATTCATGGTATTAGTGAAAAGATACCTTGGATATGCAAGCAATTAATAGTGAAAATTGTATTTCAGGCTATACCTCCCTTTGAATTTGCTTTCAAAGATGAGCGTATCTCTCTTACTATTGTGGATGCTGTCATCAGTCCCCCCACAGTTCCCAAAGGGAGCATCTGCAAAGAGTTCAATGTTTATCCTGCAGAATGCCGGGGCCGGAGGGGTACCTACCGGGGAAAGTTGACGGTGAGTGCAAGTGACTCACACACTGTACATGTGTGAGAATATTGATGTCTAATAAAGTGTAACCAGAATTCTGCTCTCTTACTACTGTCGTCCAAGATACCCCAGCTTTTAAATCTGAAGCATAAAGTCATCTAATATATAGTCTTCTTCCTCTTTTAAAATAGTCATTTGTTTTTGTAGATCTGGATACTTTTCTTCTTTTGTAAGTAATTTTTTTCATTTAGGCCGATATCAGCTGGGCAGTGAATGGAATCTCAAAAGGAATCATTAAGCAGTTTCTTGGTTACGTTCCCATCATGGTGAAGTCCCAGCTTTGCAACTTACACAGCCTATCTCCAAAAGCCCTCATTGAGCACCATGAGGAACCAGAGGTAATTTCAGGGGTATAGAGCACTGAATGGCCGGGCGACAATAGAAGGGGCCCGAGCTGGGCGTGAGAAGATGTGAAGCTTGCCAGTGGGAGTCAGTTTTCTTTCTCTGCCTCCAATTATGGATAGGTAAAATGGGGCATATATATCTTGTCTGCCTACTCTGCATGGCTCATAAAGAGTTTCAAATGAGGCAATGTATGAAAAACTGGCTATGCAATTAGAGGATATATTATCATGGGGAAAGAATTGGTAGGTTTTTTCCCCTAATTTTCTGAATGGTATATAGGTAGAGACATATTTCTGTTTTTAAAGCTGTCTTAAACCACAAAACTATTGTCTAAAATGTCTGCTTTACAGACACTAAGATTCTGTGAACATATTAAGTGCTTCGTATGCCTTCCCTTTGGCATTTCTTTTTAGTTGTGTTTGGTGGCTTTGCAGTGTTGAGTTGAAGTGATGCAAGATATGCAGACTGCTTACAATGGAGACTGTTATCTGGTGGGAAGAAGGTCTTGGTGTCAGATCTGGGTTTGACACTCAGCTGCTGCACTTCTCAGTTGTAGGGCTGTAGAAAGTTAGCCTCCCTAAGCCTGTTTCTGCTCCTAAAAATGGGCACAATAGGTGTCTTACTCATTGTTATGAGGATTAAACATTATGGTAACAGAGCACCTAGTGTGATCTGCCTGCTTCATAGTAGCTCTTTTTTTATTGCAGAAATGTGATATGTACTGGAGCGATTCAAAATATTTTTCTGTTAATTTGAACCTCTGGTTTTCAGAATTTTCATGTGGTCATTAGCTTTTAAACTTATTTGGGAAACCATACTTGTCTGGAAGCAAAATGGTTGCTGTTTTCATTTTTAGACTTTTCTTGGGAATAAGGTGTTCATATAATGTCACTTGAAGACAAGTCATTTTAGGGAACAGAAAGGCAAGTTAGATCAAACCTGTCTGATAGGGAAAGTACCCTGACTTCCTTCCATACTTTCTCCCAGGTTCCTAGACCTTTGCATGTACTTGAGAAGACTTAATTTACACACTGACAGTTTCCCAGGGATCCATCTTTCACCTGCATGTTCCTCCTCTTCTGCACATTGCACTGGGTCTGCTGGGAGTGAGGTTAATGTCTGCAGTTGTTCACTTTCATATTTACAGTTAGTTGTCTTTGTTTAACAAATTATAATTCATCTCTCTGGCAGGAAATGGGAGGCTATTTCATAATCAATGGCATTGAAAAGGTCATCCGAATGTTGATTATGCCTCGGAGAAATTTCCCCATTGCAATGATAAGACCAAAATGGAAAGCCAGGGGACCTGGCTATACTCAGTATGGTAAGCTGTAGTGATTTTTAGAATGTTCTTTTAGAAAACTTTAAACCATTTTTTTTTTTTTAAGATGTGCCCTGACTGGTGTGACTCAGTGGGTGGGCATCATCCCTCAAAGCAAAAGGTTGCCGGTTCACTTCCTGGTCAGGGCACATGCCTGGGTTCCAGGCCAGGTCTCTGGTTGGGAGCCTATGAGAGGCAACCAGTCAATGTTTCTCTCACATATTGATGTTTCTCTTCCCTTCTTTCTCTCTCCCTTCCCTTCTCTCTAAAAATAAATAAATAAAATCTTTAAAAAATTTTTAAATTAAAAAAAGGAGATGTACCTAAATAGAGTCTCTGCTATTTTTTTCTCACATACAGGGATGGGCCAAAGTAAGTTTACAGTTGTTTGTATGGAAAATAATACAATAATTAATAAATAATCACGCAAAAATAAACTGTGTGTCTCGTGTACTGACAACTATGAAACTACTTTTGCCCACCCCATATATAAATTTTTGGTTTTTTGTTAAGCATTTCTATGTTAAGATTTCATAGTAGCAAACCTTTTTGTTACCTTTCAAACTGAAAGAATGTGTATTTATGTTACTGCGTCTGAAGCTGAAAGGTGGCCTGACTTGGCCAGAGGTGGGCGTAGGCCAAGACTTCCCCAGAAGTCTTCTGGTTCAGGCACCATGGCACTCCCCTCGGGGTCTCTGGTTGACAGCCACCTGGCATCTGAGAGAGATTTTGCACCCTAGGGGAAACTTGGCATGGTCTAGAGACATTTTTGGTTGACAGGCTTGGCTAAACTTAATGATTTGGCTCTAATTATTTCTAAGAGGGTAAAAAGAACTGAGAATAAAATGACTGAAGCAGTTATAGTGTTCCCGAGTTTCTGACTCTTTGTTCTGTTTCGACAGGAGTGTCAATGCACTGTGTGAGGGAAGAACATTCTGCTGTCAATATGAACCTTCACTACTTGGAAAATGGCACTGTTATGTTGAACTTTATTTACCAGAAAGAACTTTTTTTCCTTCCTTTGGGATTTGCGCTTAAGGTGTGACTTATTGAATATATATATTTTTTGTCAGGAAGAGAGTCATTGGAAGTCATATCCCGTGTAGAATGAACAGGTTCTCCTTATCAGAGTTCATGCTGTACTACTTACCTACCGCTCCATGACCCATTGCCTTGGAATTCAGTGGTTTAAAACACAGCAGTGACATTTCTCTCTACCAGTTTCTTTGTCAGGACTGTGGGCAGTTCTGGCTGGGGTCTCCAGGTTGCAGTGCAATGTCAGGGGGTGCTGCAGTAGTGTAGAAGGCTCTGCCAGGGCTGAAGAATCCACTTCCAAGGTGATTCCTTCCTGGCTGGAGGTCTCAGTTCCTCTCCACTGGGCCTTTCCATAGGCTGCTTGGGGCAGCCATCTTCCCCAGAATGATAACCAGGAAAATGATGGGGAAGCCACAATGCCCTCTGTGACCTAGCCTGGAGAGT
Organism: Mormoops blainvillei; assembly: GCA_004026545.1. Lineage (NCBI taxonomy): Eukaryota > Metazoa > Chordata > Mammalia > Chiroptera > Mormoopidae > Mormoops > Mormoops blainvillei. The sequence continues at coordinate 40,346 of PVJD01003723.1, read as the reverse complement.
CGTGTGTTGACTTTTCTCCCATATTCTCTTAGTCACATAGGCTGTGATTTGGTGTGGGAGGAGACTGTAGGCTTGTGAATTCCAGGAGATGAGGAGCATTGGGGGCATCTTGGTGTCTTATCTTATAAGCAGTGCCCTTCAGTTTAATGATAATGGAGTGCTAATTTTTCTAGAGTATTGAAAAAAAAAAGGAGAGACTTGTTACTGAATGAATTGGGTGGTTTAGTTATTGTTAGTGATTCAAAAGAAAATCTCTTTTCTGTTCTAGGCATTTGTCAGCTTTTCCGATTACCAGATTTTTCAGGAGCTCATCAAAGGAAAAGAAGACAATTCTTTCATTAGGAATGCTGTTTCTCAGATGTTAAGAATTGTTATGGATGAGGGCTGTTCCACACAAAAACAGGTCCTTAACTATCTGGGTGAACGCTTCAGAGTAAAGCTCAATCTTCCTGAATGGTATTCAAACGAACAGGCTGCAGAGTACCTGTTTAAGTAAGTGTGTTTGCCTAAACTGTTTTGGGCCAGCAGGAGGGAGAGGTTACTGGTTCTTTGTGTCGATGCAATTGGGGCTGCCGATTCTGGTCTAGCGAAGCAGGGGCCGGCTTTGTTTCTGTGACCATCTCCACCTTTCTCTGGTTTTGTGGTAGTACAGTTTTAATTCTAATGTACTTTCTAACTTTTATTTTGAAATAACTTCAAACTTCCAGCATTGCTGGAAAAACTAGTACATTGGACACTTATGTTGACTGACTGTTAACACTTAGTGCATTTGCGTTACTTCTCTACACATAAATATTTTTCTTTCTGACCATTTAGAAGTTGTAGGTGTGATGTCCCTTTATTTTCCCAAGGCAAGGGCTCTGTCTTCTGTGACCTGCTCCTGACCGACGTAGTCCAGTACACAGCCATGGGCCATGCTGAGCACTTGAATTGTCAGTGCAGCTGAGAAACTAAATTCTTAATTTTATTCCATTTAATTCATTGAAATTTAAATAGCCTGTGTTGCTTGTCACTACCATGTTGGCCAACACAGCTCTAGGCCCTGTTTGTGACTGTATCCTGTTCTTTTGCTGATACTGCCTATAAGATAAAAAGAGGTTTTCTGAATATGAGGAAGAACTTTTAAGTAAATGTGCTTGGTTAGGAGAATGGCAAGTAGTAGTAGCAACTGAATCATTTCAGCTTTTTATTTCTGTTTTGACAGCCAGTGCATCTGTATCCACTTGAAATCTAATACTGAAAAGTTTTATGTACTTTGTCTCATGACCCGGAAGCTGTTCGCTTTGGCCAAGGGAGAATGCATGGAGGACAATCCTGATAGTTTAGTGAATCAGGAAGTGCTCACACCCGGGCAGCTCTTCCTCATGTTTCTGAAGGTCGGTGCACCCTGCTTTCACCTGGGCCCTGTGTACCTCTGTGCATCGGGTGATAGCACCCGGTGATGTTTCCTGAGTGTTTATAATTTTTTGTTTTGGCAACATATATCATCTCTTTTTTCTATTTTTTATTTATCTAGCTGTAAGGTACTTAAACATCCTAGCTCATACCAGGTTCAGAAATGTCTGGTATTTTTATATAAGCCAATTAAAGACAACATCAAACCTTGGTCATAACATTGATGATAAAATGTAAGTGGCCTGTATATACATATAGTGCACAGTCCTCTTTGTTTGCGGAATCCCTGTTTACAAATTTACCTGCTCACGGAGATTGACTTGTAACCCCAGCATCGGTGCTCGCAGCTTTTTTGTGGTCCTTTGCAACCTTGCGCAGAGGGGTAAAATTGGGGTGTCTTGATGCCCACGCTCCCAGCCGAGGTCTAGGAGGTGTTGCTGTGCCTTCTTGCTTCGGCTTTCATACTGTGAACAAGACTGTTTGGTACATTTTTCACATTTTTGTGTTTTTTATTGGTGATTTTGTTTAAAATGGCCTACAGTCGAAGTGATGGAAGGCTGGGGTATGCCTTAAGAGTATACGAGCACTAGATGAACTTTGTTCAGTCATGAGTTACAGTGCTGCTGCCTGTGAGTTTAATGGTAGTGGATCAGCAACGTAAAGCAAGGTGTCTCTCGTCAGAAACACACATAAAACAATTGACGAGAATGTTGTGACTTGAGAATTTCAGCAGCCTAATCCTGTGAGAATTTCAGCAGCCTAATCCTGTATGTACCTAGGAGAAATGGCTTAGCGCTTGCTAATTCAGTGTTCACAGCAATGTTACAGAGCATGGTTACTGTGGGTAACAAGAGCTCTGTGTGTGTGTGTGTGTACAGAGTGTTGGCACGGCACAATTTCATAAGTTGATTTGGTGGATTTATTTTATGTTTTGAATATTAGCTCTAAAATGATTTCATCCAAGAGATAACATAGTGAGATGAAACATGGAGAAGACTAAAGTAAAAATCTCCCAGTTCCTTATCTAGTCAGAAGTTCTTATTTCAGTTCTTACTGAGAGGTAAAAACTTTTGTTTCTGTCTGTTTAGACATAAAATTAGATTGAAAATTTTCAGCAGTCTAGAAATTCCCTGATAAAGATTGATAATAGGCAGAAGTGTTCTGTTACTGGTAATTTCAGTATAGCCTTTCAAGTATACTTTAATTTTTTTTATTTCAGGAAAAAATGGAAGCATGGTTAGTATCTATTAAAATAGGTTTAGACAAGAAGGCTCAGAGGACCAATCTGTCTATAAACACTGAAAATTTGATGAAGATTTTAAATCTGGGAACAGACCTTACAAAACCATTTGAATATCTTCTTGCTACTGGAAATCTACGTTCTAAAACAGGTGAAAATAAATAGATAGGCTTCAAAAAATTAGTCTTTATTTTAGTTTTGCTTTTCAAATTATTTACTTAATGTAGATTTTTATCACTGCGAGAGGTTCTATTTAAGTAAGCGAACTTTTAAAGATAGGTTTCACGTTGTAAGTTTTGACAAGTGTGTGTCAGTCTGAAGGGCTTTCGACAGGCGTCTGAATGACTGAAATCCAATTCTAATTACGTGAGGAAGCATCGCCTGGACAGGTCTGAGAGGGTTCTTACACTTGCCCATCCCTAAACCACTTGCGTCAGAATGACCTGGAAAACTTAAGGCAATTGAGGGCCCAGAAATCTGCATTTTTAAACAGAAGAAACTGATATAATTTCTTTTAGAACAAATGACTGCTGGTGTATTATCCAGTCCTGCCTAATGAATTCCATTCGATTACTTACTATTTTGTTATATGTTCACAGTTTCCCCACAGTGGAGGTTGTAGAGGAGATAGGGGACCAGTCAGGGCTGATACATTTTGTGAAATCTGGAGGTTTTTACTACTTTTATAAAGTATTCCTAGACATCTGAGCTAGTAAACTTTGTAATAACCCACTCTGTGGTTTATAGTGTGCTCTGAGGTTTTTCATCAGAACCTCAAATAAAAAACATTTTTTTGTTAAGTTTAGCACATTTTTGAATGACTTTTGTTTTATTAAGGTCTTGGCTTCCTGCAAGATTCTGGACTTTGTGTTGTGGCGGATAAGCTGAACTTCATCCGCTATCTCTCCCATTTCCGCTGTGTGCACAGAGGGGCTGACTTTGCCAAGATGAGGACCACCACAGTGCGCAGGCTGCTACCAGAGTCTTGGGGTTTCCTTTGTCCCGTGCACACTCCTGATGGGGAGCCCTGTGGCCTGATGAACCACTTAACTGCCATATGTGAGGTCGTCACGCAGTTTGTGTACACGGCATCTATTCCAGCTTTGCTCTGCAACCTGGGTACGTGACAGGGTACCAGACTTGTTGGGTGTGTGTGTTTTCATAGGCTAAGGCTGTGAAGTTACACTGCCTTGAGGCTGAGCAGAGAATTCCTACAGGAATTGTTTTTACTCTTCTGTGCTGGAATTGGGCTGGTTTCTTGGCTTCTGTGTAGAAAGTCAGATGCAGTCTAATGGTGCCCTTTCCCTGGGCGTTCTCCCCTCTTTTGGTCCCGGGGGTCTCTGGTTGTGATCTAGACTCAAAGTTTTCTGTGTTCTTGCTGGTCTCTGTGTGGTGTCTCCACTGGAATGTTCATACGCTAAAACTTCCAGCCTACAGGATTCAGGTGGTGGACACTCTTAAGCAACCAGGAAGGCATTGGGTCAAGAGTCAAAGAAATTTCTGGTATTACTACCAGTTAGACCGTGACCTTTCAGAAGGGAGCCCCAGGGAAAGTAATTCACAATTACTCAGGATTTAGAGGTTATAATCAGTGTAATTTGCAGGTTCTTTCTCTGCAAGGGAAAGGATCATTTAGTTTGCTATCAGTAATTAAAATGTCAGCATGCAAGAAAGGGTAAAAAGGAGGAAAAAAATGTAGAGAGGTGGAGAGTATATCTGATGCAGAAGAAATGGGAAAGGCTCTGGTGCTGGGAAAGAAGACAGAATGGAAAATGCCACGTGGGTCACCTGTGACACTTTGTACAACACTTGCTGCGTTCAACAGATATTTATGGACTGTGGAAGAATATTCTCTTTTTTACTTAATTACAGTTAGTTCTTGATGCTTGTGGTACTTCTGTTCTATAAAGTCATGACTAACCCTGGATTTAGGGAAGAGCCATTGCTCCCAGGGAAAATAAAGGTTTAGCTCCTATGAGCCTCTGGTCACAACATTTTTGTTACCAGTTGATACACAGCCTTATTTTCTGTGTCTCTGTTCATTGTGATCCACTAACATTGAGGTCTCAGCCAGTAGCTCTTTATGCTTCTCTAACACGTACTTTCTTCGTGAGGTCCACACAGCCTGTGCTCAGCCACACTGGGCAGCTCAGGGGCCATTTAAACAGTGAAACCCACCAACAGAAAGCACAGGAACGCAATGCACAGGGCACCGAACAGACTGCCAAGAGGATGCTTGTTTACCATCTGAGCTGAGACGGGAAGACATGTTTAACTGCAGCTGGGAGCATGTCTGGTGGTGCAGAGCTGTTGCTGAGTGACCCCCAAAGTACCATTAGTTATTGGTACTGGGTTTACAAATAAATTTTAGCAAGTAGGCAAATTTGCCGATATGGAATCTGTGAATAAAGGTGATCAACTGTAGTTAGATTACTGGGAAAGTTACTATGTTTACATGGCTCAGAAATGAAAATATAAAAGGTGTACACTGAAAGCCTCCTGTGCAGGCCTGTCCCTGTTGGTCTCCCCGCGGGCCAGGGTCACTAGTTCTCCTGGGTCCTTGCTGAAAGGACTTGGAAACTTCCTTAAGAAATAGAAAAACGTTCTAGTTTAGAGACAAGATAACTAGGTATCTAAAATGATGGTAGAGCTGTGGGCCCATCTGGAAGGAATTTCTAATGTTGGAAAAAGCATCCTGGTGTCATGACCCTGTCTGTTCCTTCCCCAGGGGTTACTCCAGTGGATGGAGCACCACACCGACCTTTCGCTGAGTGCTACCCTGTCCTGCTGGACGGTGTCATGGTTGGCTGGGTGGATAAGGAGCTTGCTTCTAGTGTCGCGGCTTCTCTCCGGCATTTTAAGGTGACCTTGAGTCTTTGTGAATTGTTCTATCCCTTGATCTTAGGTTTCAGTCCATTTCTAGTTGCTGAGGTAGTTCCAGGGCATTCTAGAGTGATCACAGGTCTGGGGGCGGGGGGGCGGTGGTCAGAAGTGATTCCAAAAGTACTTATATCCCCTGGTGCTGACCTCATAGGTTGGGGTCAGTGACAGACATTTGACCTGTACACTTTTTTTTGTTGTGTGGTTTTAGTAGTTTCACTGAGGCCCTAGTCTGCTAACCTAACAAATTTGAACTTCTTTGTAAATTCTAGTGGCATGTAGGGGACCTCAAATATGAACTTTATATTTCAAGTAATGTTAAAGATATGCAAAATATAAGTCATACCCTGTTGCCTTCTTAATCTTGAAAATATATTAAAAAGTCAAGGAGAATGACACTCTTTGGAATTTCCTTTTAACAGGAGTCTTGGCCATTAGAAGACTTGTTCTTTGGCAGTTAGATGAACTGTAGTTCATGCTCTTTTTTATTTCATTTAAGTTTCAGGGTTTTTTGTTTTTGTTTTGTTTTTTTGTTTTTACCCGTATTTTGTCATGTATACTATGCAGTTTTTTGCCCAAATTTTTTAGGGAAATAAGGATGTGCATTATACATGGGTATAATAATCCTGGGTATAATGTGCACAAAGCGTGGGCATGCATTATACGCAGCAAAATATGGTAGTTTTTGATTTTTAAAATTGTCTTTGATATAATTTTACGCTTAAAAGACTTTTGGACAGCATGGAGAACTCCCATATGCCCATTGCTCCGTTCTACCAATTGTTATCATTTGTTTGCTCTTTATAAACATGTACATTTTTTTTCCTTCTGAACCATTTGATGGTAGTGTGCTGACATGTCCCCTTTCCTGCAAAGATTTCAGTGTGTGTTCTAACGAACTTATTTTCTTCAATAGCCACAGTACAATTATCAAACTCAGGGAGGGCCAGGTCGGTAGGAGCTACTGCTGATACTCAGACTATGCCAGCTGTCTCAGTAATGGCCTTTAGAAATTTTTTTCTTCTGGTCTGGGACCACTCTAGATCACATGTTACGTGTAGCTGTCATGTCTCTATTCTCCTTTAATCGGGAACAGTTCCTTAGCCTTTCATGTCTTGACTTTTTTTAAGAGTACAGGCAGCTATTGTGTAGACAGTCAGTCCCTCAATTTATGGTTATGTGTCACTTCCTCATGATGCCATTTCAGGAGGCCTGCAATGTTGGCTTGTTCCATGACCAGTGATGTTAACATTTGATCATTCCAAGGCTGTGTTTTTTTAGGTTAACCTACTGTGTTGTTACAGATTTTCTCTTATCAATATGTGGAGAGAAATTTGGAAGCCCTTGTCTTTCCCTCATCAAATTTTCATCTACTAGTTGATGTGATGTATTCTCTGTAGAATTATTGCTATTCCATTGATGATTCTTTGCTGAGTTAATTATTACTTTTATGGTTGCCAAATGGTTGTTTTCTAACCCTAACATTTGTTCTGTTTGTTGCCATTCCGTAACGGAGAGCTTTCCCTTCTCCATTTATTTATTTGTTCATTTGTGTACATCTGCGGAGATTTTATAGGTGCTTATTTTATTTTGTGAGTATTCTGTTACTATTGTTTATTTCAATTCTCTAATTTATCGGATTTGACTCCACTCTGGTCTCTGTAGGGTTGGTTGTGTTTTGTTTTTGTAAATATACATAAAATTTACCATTTTAACCATTTTCAAGTATACAGTTTAGTGGCATTAAGTACATTCATATTGTTGTGCAACCATTACCCTATCCATCCTCCGAACTTTTACATGGTCCAAAACTGAAACTTTGTGCCCATTCATCAATAACTCCCCATCTGCCCTTCCGGACCTCGTAGTAACCACATAGACCACAGTGTTTATCCATCATCTGTGGATGGACACTTGGGTTGCCTTTGCCTTGTGACTGTTGGGAATCATGCTGCTTTGAACATGGGTGTGCAAATTTCTGCTTGAGTCCCTGCTTTTGATTCTTTTGAGTATATATCTGGAAGTGGAATTGTATCATCTGAGATTCTGTGTTTAATTTTTTGGCATGTTTGCGGAAAAATTATAAGATTTTTCCCTTAGACATATTAGGTGTATTATACTAATTCATTCCCTAATAATAGTGATGAATGATGAGTCTTACATTCCGGGAATAAATCCTACTTGGTCATGTTGTGTTCTTTCCTTTATTTAAGAAATACTAATAGTTTCTTATACTAATAATTTACTAAGATTTTGTGAATCGACATTCATAAATCTCTGCTTTATTAAAAGAATGAAGGAGTTTTCCTTAGTTTTCAGTGCTCTGGAGCACTTTGGGGAGCATTGGGCCACCTGGCCACGTGTCTGCAAGAATCCTCATGAGACCAAATGGCTCTGATGCTTTCTTTGGCACCTTTATTTTTAAAATGGAAATCGGTCTTTAGGCTTTCTACCTCTATTGAGGTTTCTTTTAGTTACTCCATTTTCTCCATTTCATCTTGGTTTCTTAGAGGTAGGTGAAATAGACCCATACTGTCAGATTTTATCTTTATTATAATTTCTTTACCTGTACTTTTTTTAACTTTTAAGAATTCATTCATGTTCGTTTTTAAATTTTTATTGTTAGTGTGTTTATTCTGACATACAGGTTTTGCTATTTTTTTTCAAATTTCTGTAATTTTGGTTTGTATTTTTTCTTTCTTCCAGGAGTTAAAAGAAGATTCTTTTGTTTTGCTTTTAAATTCCCAAGTGGAAGGGCCTGTCATTAAATACATTTTAAAATAAAACCAATAATTTGTGTATTTTATACATCAGAGAACAGAATTTCAGTTAGTAAGTCCGCATGCACATTCTTGGTTTACCTTTTCCCGCAGTCTCGGTCTTTAAGGCAGCACCGGTCTGCCCGATAGTGGGGCCGAGCCCCAAGAAAGTAGAGCTTTTGGCAGCTCTGGGTGTGGCGTGAGTGGCATTCTGTGAGGGCATGCGGCTGGTAGGGCACTGTGTTTGTTACCCGCGTAACTGATGTAAACTCTTGAGATATTTCTTTTCATATTTGACCTCCTTCCCCATTCTGCTCGCTTCTTAGATGGCAAGGAATAGATTTAAAACACATACATCACTTGTTCTGGTTTGAACTCTCTTTTTGTTGAAAACAGGTGTTGAGAGAAAAAAGAATTCCTCCCTGGATGGAGGTGGCCCTTGTGCCCATAACAGGAAAACCAAGTCTGTATCCAGGACTCTTCCTTTTCACCACTCCTTGTCGGCTGGTGCGGCCCGTGCAAAACTTGGAATTAGGCAAAGAAGAGCTGATTGGAACTATGGAGCAGGTACGTGGACTGTGTGTTTGGTAGGTTTATGTGACCGCGTCATATACAACTTCCACAGACTGCAGTTGTTGCTTTTTAAAAGTGCTATTGTTTAATAACAATCTGGCATTTCAAAGAAAGCCAGAACCTACTTCTGCCCCCTCTGTGACCAACTGGAAGCAGTTTTCTTGTGTTCCCTCACTGCACTCACACATCGGGCCTGAGAGAGCTGGTGTTGTGTTACCTGCCCTTTCCATCCTGCCCAGCCCCCTAGGCTCCTTTGCACCGGGTCTGCCTTAGGTGCTGAGGCTCAGCCGTTCCCTTAGATTCACTCATGGTCTTTGCCTACATCTTTGCAGTTGCAAGACCGCACTTTGTACTACTTAAAAATTTCTTTCTTCCAGCCTGGCTGGAGTGGCTCAGTGGATTGAGTGCCCGCCTGCAAATCGAAGGGTCGCGGGTTCGATTCCCAGTCAGGGCACATGCCTGGGTCCCCAGTGGGGGGCATGTGAGAGGCAACCACATATCGATGTTTCTCTCCCTCTCTTTCTCCCTCCTTTACCCTCTCTCTAAAAATAAATAAAACCTTAAAAAAAATTTCTTTCTTCCAGCCCCCCTTCACAATTGGTCCAGGGTAAATTTATAATGAAGTGCATGAGGCACGTGGTAGTTCTGACTGGAGAACTACCTGTGGGTGCCTTTGGTGTTCAGTATGTTGGGTGGGGAAAGTTTCCTTTTAAGTCTTTGAGTACTGAACTCAGAGAAAGAGTTAACAGGTCAGCATTCATCCTTCCTCTCCAGCTCTTCATGAATATTGCTATCTTTGAGGATGAGGTTTCTGCTGGAGCGACCACCCACCAAGAGCTCTTCCCTCACAGCCTGCTGAGTGTCATTGCCAACTTCATCCCTTTCTCCGACCACAACCAGAGTCCAAGGAACATGTACCAGTGCCAGATGGGTAAGATGTCATGGGGATGCTGGCAGTCACACTTACAGAAGAGAAGTGCTTATAACTTTTTTTACTTTGAAATTCAAACTCAGAGAAAAGTTGTGAGACTGGTACACAGAACTCCTGTAAACCCTTTACTGACGTCGTCATAATATTTTGCCCCATTTGTATTGATCTCCATTTGAAGGTAAGTTGCAGGCGTGGTGCCTCTTTACCCCTAAATATTTCAGCGTGTATTTCCTAACAAGGATGTTCACTTGTATAATCATGGAAAATTATTAAAATCAGGAAACTTAACGTGGATATTAGCATACTATTTTATAGTCCTTATTCAGACATTGACTGGTTGTACCAAAAGTAGGGTTTATGGCAATTGTTTTCTGTGTAGCACCTAGTCCAAGATTACACCTTATAGTTAATTGTGTTGTCGCTTTAGTCTCTTTTAAGTTAGAACAAAACTTTCGCCTTTCTTTGTCTTTCTTGTTATTGACATTTTTGAAGAAAAAGGTAGTTTTGTAAAGTATTTGACAACTTGAGTTTGTTGAGATCTTGAGATTCCATTTTTGTTGGCTATAAGCCACCCACGTCATTATCTCTCCAGTACTATTCATTCCTGCCTGATGTCATCATACTATTTTATAGTCCTTATTCATATGTAAACTAATTGTATCAAAAATATGGTTTAGTTTTCCTGGAGTACTGTTTCCCTTTGGCCTGAAAACTTCCTTTAATAAACATTTGTTACAGTTGCAGTTTGCTGGCTATAAATTCACTTAGTTGTTATTTCTTTGAACTATTTATCTTTATTTCCTCTTCCCTTGGAGGAACTGGGTATACAGTTCTGATTTAACAGGACTTTTCCCCACACATAAAATACTAGATTAGCTGTCTACTCATGGTCTCTCATTTCTAATTAGAAGTCAGTGGTTATAGGTTGTTTCACTGTATGTAATATGTTAGTTTTCCTCTGTCCTTAAAATTTTCTCTTTATAGCAGAATGACTGGTATGCCTACCTAAGTTTGTCTTGCTTGGGGTTTGCTGGCCTTCTTAAATCTGTTTTTTAAAAAAACAATAAATTTATAAAGTTTTCTGCCATTATTTCTAAAAATAATGCTTCTGCCCCATTCTCTCTCTCCTGAGATTTCAGTTATGTGTCATGTGTGTTAAACTTTTGATGTTACATGAGTCACTGGGTTTCTGTTTTCTTTTTTCATCTTTTTCTTTCTCTTCAGATTGAATCATTCTTATTGATCTGTCATCATGTTCACACTTTGTGTTCTATTTCAGATATTTCTTTTTCCAGCCTAGAATTTCCATTTATTTCTTTTTTATGGTTTTAATTTTCTCCGAGATCCTTACCTCCATTGCGAACATATTTGCCTTTATATCTTTGAGTAGTTATACAATGGGTGTTTTAAAACATTGTCTGCTAATTCCAGTGTCTGGGTCATGCATGTCTCCATTCATTGAATTTTTTTGTTTTTTTAGTATGGTTAATGGTTTCCTGTGTCTTTAATGTCTAGTATTAATAATATTGGATCATATCATGAACATTGTGAATGAATGATGTGTTTTAAAGACCATGGTTTCTGTTATGTTCCTTAGAAGAGGATTGGTTTTTAGATTTAACTCATAGATAACTTAGCTGAACACAGCAGCAGAAGTTGCCCTTGAGGGCTGCTCTGAAAGGTCCTGTGCTTGCCCCATTCAGGACTCCACCAACGATCTGGGATCAATTCCTATGAAGAATTTAAGGCTTTTCCTGTGTGGTTCTGTCCTTTCTGAAATTTCCCCCTTTTCAGTTGCTATAGTGCTCTGAACTCTGTTTCTTGGTTCTTAAAGCCAGTCAGACTGGCTTTCTATCTGAGTTGTAGTCACTACACTGACTGGGCCATTAAACCAAATAATAATATTAGCAACAGCAAGTGACCAGGAAATTGACCCAGTGCAGTTCTTTTTGCCCAAATGTAAATTCCCATCCGGTTGCTGACTACTTTTGGTTACTGTCCAGCACTTTCAGGTGGTGTGTATGTGTATGTGGTTGGTTTTGTTTTGTTTTTTTCTGGGTCTTATAATTACACATCGAAAGTGGTTGTGTAGAAAGAATCCTCTACTGCTGGAAGTCTCCTTTTCTATATTTTAAAGAATTCCACTATGCATGTATATTTATTTTAGTTTTTTAAATTATTTGTGTTGAATTGATTCTCTCTACTATAAAGTGGTACAAAAAGTCTCAATACCCTCTGTATACCAGTACCTAGAATTAACAAATGTTGACATTTTGCTCTGTATGTGTGTATAAGAAAGTAATTAAATAAGTTACTGTCCCCTTTTACCCCTTCTCTCCCCCAGAAACATCCTATAGTTTTTATGTATCCTTTATGTACCCCCCCTTTTATTATATTACACATGTCCATAAACTAGGTGTAGAATTTTTGGGGTATGTTACAAACATGTAAATGGTATTATATTAGACACATTTCTGTCCTTTTTCCTTCTGAACACTGTTTTCATTACCTGGTTGTGATACATGCATGTTTGTTCACTGTCATACTATAAACATAACCACCGTCACTGATTTGTTCATTTCCCTATGGTGAATTTTACCTGTTCCCAGTTTTATATATCACTTTATAATCAAGGGGAGAAACGAAACGCTAAGGTGTTTGTCCCTTTGTAGGTAAGCAAACTATGGGCTTCCCACTTCTCACTTATCAAGACCGATCCGATAATAAGCTGTATCGTCTTCAGACCCCACAAAGCCCTTTAGTGAGACCGTGCATGTATGACCACTATGACATGGACAACTACCCCATTGGGACCAACGCCGTTGTTGCTGTTATTTCTTACACTGGCTATGATATGGAAGATGCCATGGTAAGTTTTACCAAGAATAGTTCCATTCTTTCTACATTTAACTGTTTTCTTTACTGTGAGATCACTGAAGGACTGTTTCTGTGTTCCCAAGTGCCTAGTATTTGGTGTGTGATTGTTCAGTTAAATGGTCAATTCCTGGTCTGCGTTAACAGTGGCAGCCTTGAGGTTATGCACTAAATATTCAGATACGCATATTCCATGCACATTTGAGTGTGATCAAGTAGCTGTTGAGTGAATATAAAGTAGTCTTGGATAGTTCTGCCTTTTGTTTGTGCATGACTAGGTTTTAGGCCATTTATAAGTAAGCGTCTGGGCTTTAGTAGTTAGGGTAGGTGACTGGGAAAATGTGGATGGTTTTTTAACTGAAGACCAGTTAACCTAAACCGAGTGTAATTCTTACCAGTTTTATTTTGAAAATCCTCATTTTTCTTCACTCTGTTGATTCTTTGACCTCACAGATTGTGAATAAGGCTTCTTGGGAACGAGGCTTTGCCCATGGAAGTGTCTACAAGTCTGAGTTCATAGATCTGTCTGAAAAAATTAAACAAGGAGATGATAGTTTGGTCTTTGGAGTCAAACCTGGTGACCCGCGGACTGTGCAGAAGTTAGATGATGATGGCTTGCCATTTATTGGAGCACAGCTGCAGTATGGAGATCCATATTACAGCTACATAAACCTCAACACTGGGGAGAGCTCTGTGATGTTCTACAAGTAAGTCGTGGTGCCTGGTGCTAATTTTAAAGGCCATTTCTCAGTGAAATCGCTGGAGGCCGTTGAAAGTAATCTTTTAACAGGAGACTTTTTGGAGAAACAGGAATGGTAGCTCAGTTACTAAAGCAGTCATGGTGAATTAGCATTTATAAAGTGCGACAAAGCTTGCTGTCTGTTATGCTGCCTTTGCTTTGCTACTTGTCAATTATAATTGATGAGAGTTCTGGTTTATTTTAAAAGTTTATTATTCAGACTTGACCATCTCTCATGCGTATTGTTAGGAATGTTTCCTAGCTAAAATGTTGAGTTTATAAATACATTTTTTTTGCCTGTTTTACATCTCTAAAAGTGATTTTAACAATAGGTCTTCATACCAGTTTCATAATAGTTGTTCTAAGGAACAGAGCTCTGTAGTTAACATAACCAGCAGCCCTATTCATAGAAAGTCTTAAGGATGCCAGCTCTATTCATATTAGAGAGTTAAGAATCGGTTTTGCAGATGCCCTTTATGATGCACTAATTTTATATAAAACTTATACATCTGTGTAAGTTTAGAGACATGGTTTGACCTTTTGTATGGTTTAATTTTTCCTAGGAGTAAAGAAAATTGTATTGTGGATAACATCAAAGTGTGTAGTAATGACACCGGAAGTGGGAAATTCAAGTGTGTTTGCATCACAGTGAGAATCCCTCGGAACCCAACCATCGGAGACAAGTTTGCCAGCCGTCATGGTCAGAAGGGCATCCTGAGCAGACTGTGGCCAGCCGAAGACATGCCCTTTACCGAAAGTGGAATGGCCCCAGACATTCTGTTCAATCCTCATGGGTTCCCCTCCCGAATGACTATTGGTATGTTAATTGAGAGCATGGCAGGCAAGTCTGCAGCTCTGCATGGTCTCTGCCATGATGCCACACCCTTCATCTTTTCAGAGGAGAACTCAGCCTTGGAATACTTTGGTGAGATGTTAAAAGCTGCTGGCTACAACTACTATGGCACCGAGAGACTGTACAGTGGCATTAGTGGAGTAGAACTGGAAGCAGACATTTTCATAGGTGTAGTTTATTACCAACGGTTACGCCACATGGTCTCAGACAAATTCCAGGTCAGAACCACAGGAGCCAGAGACAGAGTCACCAACCAGCCCATTGGGGGGAGGAATGTGCAGGGTGGGATTCGTTTTGGGGAAATGGAGCGGGATGCTCTTTTGGCTCATGGAACGTCTTTTCTCCTTCACGACCGCCTCTTCAACTGTTCTGACCGGTCAGTAGCCCACGTGTGTGTGAAGTGTGGCAGTTTGCTCTCTCCACTGTTGGAGAAGCCACCCCCTTCGTGGTCAGCCATGCGCAACAGAAAATACAACTGTGCTGTGTGTAATCGCAGTGACACTATTGACACTGTTTCTGTGCCTTACGTTTTTCGGTATTTTGTAGCTGAACTGGCAGCTATGAACATCAAAGTAAAACTGGATATCATTTAATTTGTTGTGGCCTTTTGGGTTAGGAGTTCTGTCAGATTAAAACAATGTAACCTCAGTGAATATGTTGCTATGTTACTCTGAATTTTTTTCAGGGTTGTTAGAGCTCTCAACTAAGACCTGGCAAAAAAGAATTCGAGGTTCTGAGTCTCTGGTAATAACCACTAAAGTTGATTTTCATTGTATTTGTTCAAAATTTCCACATTGATAAATAGGATATACAGGGAAAAGTTCCCAACCCCAGGTTCTTACTGTGGTGCTTTCAACAGGCAGTGACTATCAGACACTCACTGTCCATTAAAGAAATTGCGAGTACAAACATGATAGGAGCCATGTGTGTGGCTTTGTATTTTCTAATGTCCACATTAAAGTAAAAACAAATGGTAGAAATATTTTTTCACAGCTTTATTGAAGTGTACCAAACACTGCACGTCTTTCGTGTGTTCAGTTCACCAGTTGGGTTATAAACACCACCTCCGAAAGCTTCCCCTTTGGATTTTGGGGTTTTTTTTTTTGTTTTTTATTTATTATTTGTATATTTTCTAGCTTTTAGTATTTGTGAATACTAAACTTGACACCTGCCCTCTTGAGGAATTTTTAGGTGAACCAATACAGGATTATTACACAATGTTGCAAACAGATCTCTAGACACTCATCTTGTATTTGTACTTTATGCCCATTGAATAGCAGCAATTCCCTGCTTCTGTCTCCTGCCAGCCCCTTGTAACCACCAGTCTACTGTTTATGTGAGTTTGACTATTTTAGATGCCTCACAGAGGTGAGTTCATGCGGTCTTCATCCTTCTGTGACTGGCTTGTTTCACTCAGCATAATGTCCTCTAAGTTCATCAAAATTATGTAGATAGCAGTATTTCCTTTTTAAGACTGAATTATCCCTTGTGTGTGTGTATACAGTACATTTTTTAATCCATTTACTTCTTGATGGATATTTAGATTGTTTCCATAACAAATAACATTAATACTATTTTTTATTAAATGTAATATTGCCAGAATGCCATTTCAACATATAGTAAATATTAAAAATAGGTTGAGATATTTTACATTCCTTTTTCATTCTGAGTCTCTAAAACCCAGGGGCTGTTTTTTCCTTTTTTGTGTATGTTTCTTTGTATTTCATTGTTCTGTACTCTGTTAATGGATATTATTTGGGCTCTTCCATACTTGGCTATTATGAACAGTGTTGGCAGTAGATAGTTTTTTGGGTTTTTTAAAAAGATTTATATATTTGTAGGCAGAGGGAAAGGGAAGGAGAGGGAGAGAACACGTGTGTGGTTGCCTCTTGCACACCCCCTACTGGGAACCTGGTTCACAGGCCGGTGCTCAATCCACCAAGCCACACCAGCCAGGGCGGCAGTAGATAGCTTTAATACACTTTTGCCAAGTATAAGATGTTATATAAGTTAAACTTTCCTAAAATTATTCTTTTCTGAGTCCAGCTTTAGGTGTCTGTCACTAATTATGGGACAGATAGGGCTAGACTGAGAAATACCCATTCAAGGTATATCCTGATTTTGCTTCATGAAACTGTTGGGAAAAAATTAGGAAAAAGACCTTGAATGTATTAGCTGACACCTTCCTCTACTTAGCAGAATCCCAACGAGGTTTTTCCCACCCCATTCAAGTCTTCCCGCCTCACAATCCCACAGCTGACATCTGTTGTTCAAATTTCTCCAGGATTTTTAGCAGCACCAAAAATGGTAAAAACAAAAATATTTTTTTTTCTAGCTTTTAAATTATAGATTCACAGCTGCAAGATCGACATTGAGACAATTTACAGAACTTGACCCTTTTTCACCGCTGTCACATGCACTTACTTGTGCATGTGTGTATAGTTCTATTCACTTTTGTGCAGATTGATGTGACCACTTTAGTCAAGACACAGCTGCTCAGTTCCACGGGCTCTGCCATGTTCTCTCTTCCCTTATGACCATCCCCACCCCAAACCCCATCTTTAACCCGTGGCAACCAAGACTCTGTCCCTCATGTCTGTAATATTATTTCAAGAATATTATATAAATAGAATCATAGTTGTGACCTTTTGAGATTGGCCTTTCCACTCAACATAATTGCCTTGAGGCGCATTGAAGCCATTGTATATCTCAGTCGTTCATTCCTTTTTGCTGCTGTGCAGTCCTTGTGGATATGCCAGTGTGTTCCACCAGTGGCCTGTAGGAGCACATTTTGGTTGTTTCCAGTTTTTGGTGTTTACAAATAATGCTGCTCTGAACAGAGTTTTTGTGTGAATGTACGTTTTTGTTTCTCTTGGGACAGATATCCAAGAATGAAATTGCCAGGCCATGTGGTAATGGTGTGTTGTTTTAGAAGAAGTTTCCCAAAGTGGCTGAACCATTTTAGGTTCCCACCAGCAGTAAATGGTCATTTCTTCCACATTCTGACCAGCACTTGATGGTGCTCCTCTGTTTTATTTTAGCTGTTCTGACAGTTGTGTAGTGATGTCTCACTGTGGTTTTAATCTGCACAACTCTTAACAGATGATGTTGAACATCTTTTTGTGAGCTTTTCTGCATTTGTATCTGCTCAGTGAAATGTCTGTTGGTGTCTTGTTCATTTCCTAATGGACTGTCTTACTGTAGAATTTTGAGGCCGCATTTTATATTCTAGATAGAAAGCTTTTGTCACATAAGCGTTCTGCAAATATTTTCTCCCAGGCTGTAGTGTGTCTTTTATCTTCACAGTTCTTTTGCAAAGTAATTTTTATTTTGATGAAGTCCGGTTTATCAGTTTCAGGGTTTTGGTGGGTCTTCTTGATGTCATGTCTAAGAACTCTTCACCAAGCCCAAAGATTTTCTCATGCAGTCTCCTACAGGTTTTGTAGTTTAACGCTTCACATTTTAAAAAATTTAATCTTTATTTTTTTCCATTACCATTTAGTCTGGTTATACCCCCTCACCCCAGCAGTTAGCACACTGTTGTCCATGTCCATGAGTTCTTTTTCCTTTTGCTCAATCCCTCCATCCCCTAACCTACTGCCCTTCTAGCTGCCATCCTGCTTTCCATCTACCAGTCTGTCCCCATTTTCCTTGTTAGTTCAGTTTGTTCATTAGATTCCACATATGAGTGAAATCATATGGTGTTTGTCTTTCTCTGACTGGCTTATTTCACTTCACGTAATGGTATTCGAGGTCAATCCATACTGTCGTAAATGGTAAAATTTCCTTCTTTGTTTATGGCCCAGTAGTATGCCATTGTGTAATTGTCCAATAGTTGTTTTATCCACTCATCTTGGACTGCTTCCCTGTCTTGGCGACTTGAAACGCTGCGACAACTGCACGTGTGTTCTTTTGGCGGAGCCAGGAGGACCTCTGCGTGCCCTCGGCTGGCCCGCGCCCCGGTCGGACAGGGGAACAATCAGGCCCAGCCCCCAGGGCCGCTGGATACAGGCCCTCCCTCCCTGGGAAGCGTCAGCCCACCGGGAGGAATTGCAGTGGAGCCAGGGTGGGAACTAACATCCTCCCGGTTTCTGAAGGATTTAAGCCTGTGGTTAAGACGGACCAGGGTCTGGCTATCAGGCGACGCCCCTTCTCGCCGGCTGGGCGCAGGCGCCAGCGTCCTGAGAGGACGGGGAGCTCACAGGCCCACAGAACGAGGCGCCCAGCCAAGCCCCGAGCGCAAGTTGTTGAGGTGCTGGCTACCATCTCTAGTCGGGTGTTGGGGAGCGTATGTGGCTGTGGTCCAGCCGGCAGAGACTCGCACAGCTGAGCTCCGCACTGCCTTCCTGCGGAAGCAACGCTGTACTTCCCAATATTTACTTCCGGCGGGGTGCGAGGAAAGCCAGGGCAAAGCCGGAAATAGAAATGGATGTTGCCGTCAAGCCGGCAGCACGGCCACTGCAGGCCAGAGCCGGAAGTGGTTAGCAGGGCGCTGCCATTGCAGGTCAGGGCGGAAGGAGAGGCAGGGAGCCGCCATGACAGATTAGCGCTAAAAGCAATAGGGTTGCTAGGCTGCTCTGCGACCGGAAAAAAGGCAGGAGGGCGCCTCCATGACAACCTGACACCGGAAAAGGCTCGGCGCTCTTTCCCGACTGATTCCCCTGGCGCCCGCCTCGACATGTGAGTAGCGGGCGCGCCTGCCTTGCACTTGTCGCGCACGCCTTCTCATTTACGGTGACCGGGAGCTAGACCTGTCGGATCTCCGACCTCATGACTCAGCTTCATTACCGCTGTCCCGCGTGTCCAGGCCCCGCCCCTCGCTGGAACTCAGGACTTTGAAGTCCACTCTCACACCCACGCCGCCCGCAGGACCCCACGCCCGGCCTTGGAGCCTCACGTCCCTCGCCCCCTCCGTGTCACCCCACCTTTTCTCTTGAGCCTTTCTCATATGCCCCGGACCCCAGAGCTCCGCAGCAGGCCCACAGACTCGTCCGGACGCTGGCCCTGTACTGCCCCCCAGACCTGACCCAGCAGCTCACCTGTATATAGGGTCCACCAGACAAACCTGGGCCCCAGCCTCACCCAGCGCTTCCAGATAGTGCCCCGAGAACCCTGTGACCCATCAGGGCCTGCAGTGTCCCTCCAGTGCCCTAACTGTCAGAGCTTTCCCCGGATCCTAACACCCACTTGTGGCTCCCAGGCCTTCCCAGAGTTCTGGGTCCTACTTCTAAGGCCCAGCGAGGAAATGACAGGGCTCTAGGACCTTCTGCTAAGACCCCAAGCCCGCCTTAGAGTGACCAAACCTGTTTGAGGGCACCCCGCACCGACCCCGAAGCCCCTCCCCCCGCCCTGGCCCGCTCCACAGCCTGGCACTCCGCAGGCTCTGTTCCAGGACCCGCCAGACCAGGGGACCCACCCCAGATCCCTTCCACCCTTACCGAGGTCAGAACCCCCTTACATGCAGGCAGGCGGCCCTGGAGATAACTGCCCGCCACTGCGGCCGGGAGCTGGACCAGTACGGCCAATGTGTGGCTGCCAAACCCGATTCCTGGCAGCGGGACTGTCACCATCTCAAGATGAGTATTGCTCGATGTACCTCCAACCAGTGAGTATGGGACAGTGCAAGGGTAGGCAGCTCCGAGGACAGTGGGGAGGTGACCATCACGGGATTGGCAGTTTGGGGATAGTACGGGACCCAGGTTGGGGGGCACTGTGGGGCAACACTGGGGGCGGAGGATTGTGTAGGCAGTGGGAGCATGGGGGCAGGCAGATCTGGGACAGTTCAGGGGTGTTGGGGGTGGACGGATCCGGGGCGGGCTGCGCAGGTGGGGGAGGACAATGCAAGGGTGGGCATTGTGGAGGCGTGGGCACTGGGGTGGGGCAGTACAGTGGAAGCCTAGACGCCTGAAATACCGTTCCTGCAGCCCAGTCATCCGCCAGATCCGCCAGGCCTGCGCGGAGCCCTTTGAGGCCTTCGAGGAGTGTCTGCGGCAGAATGAGGCAGCCGTGGGCAACTGTGCGGAGCAAGTACGCCACTTCTTGCAGTGCGCTGAGCAGGTGCAGCCTCGGAACCCATCCGCAACTGTGCAGGTAAAGACCTGGCGTCCCCCCCAGCCCCACCCTCCCAGCATGGACCTTGACGGGCCTTTATGTGCATCCAGAATCCACAACACTGTCACCTCTAAAGCCCCTCCTTTAGGCCGGACACATGCCTCCCAGGACACCTGTCCCACTGTCCCCTTGGTATCCCTGAATCCTCACATACCTACCTCTGCACAATGGCAGGGGAGCACTTAAGAACTGACAACTAGACCTGGTTGGGTTGCTCAGTTGGTTGGAGCCTTCTACCACACACCAGAAGGTTATGGGTTCAGTTGTGGTCAGGGCACATTCCTGGGCTGGAGTTCATTTGTGGTCAGAGCACATTCCTGGCAGGGTGTGAGAGTGGGTTAAAGATTGTACTCTTTTTAATGTATGTGGTATATAAACAGATACAGTATATCTGTGATATTTAAATTTCATGGATGGGTGCAATTTAAAATAATGTCTAAAAATACTTCCCAGGGGAGGGGGAATGCTAGTGAAAAAAGGTTGAGAAACCCTGGTTCAGATGTTTACAGGACTGTGAGCTCCAAAGGCAAAGGTCACCTCTTCACCATACCCTCTAACATTCTCTCATCTGCCCATCTCTGTCCCTGCGGCCCCGTCTTCCCTTCTTGCTCCCAGGGGAGAGGCCTTCTCTTGGGTCTCTGTGTTCCTCTTACTCCTTCCAACCTGCTCATTTGCTGTAATGGCCCTCGAGTGTTTCGAGGAAGTCCGACTGTTCTGCCGTACGTAAAAACCTTTCCACAGGCAGGTCCCAGCTCGGTGCTGCCTCTGGGCCCTCATCCTCCCTCTCTAGCCCTGTGTTCCAGCCCCAGGAAATGGGCACTTCCCTGAGCCTGTGTCTGTCCTGCTGCCAGGCTTTTATCCAGCTGCTTGCTTCTGCTCGGAATGCCCCCTAGTCCTGCTGGCTGATTCCTATTCCAGCTGAGATGTCACCTCTCTCGGAAAACCTCCCCCAGTGACCCGTCCCTATGCCGGGCTCCCACAGTCCTTGAGCTCCCTCATATGGTTTACATGTCACTGCTTTGCAACCGCTGCTGTCCCATCACTGTTTCAGAGAAGTTCTTGCTAAGATGGGGCTGGAGCCCTGTCCCCAGGACCTGCAGCCTGTGGTTTTATGAGGCAGGGATAAGTGAAAGGTTCAGGCCCCAGGAACTACTAGCAGGAAGGACTTCCTTAATTCTTCTCAGGTAACATTCAGTAACAATCACATACTCTTCATGCTAGCTTCTTAGTCATGTTGGTGATGTTTCTTTCAAGTTTTGGGGGGATCTGAATAGTTAAGACCCCACCTTCCCATCTTAGGATCAGTTCTTTCCCTCCTGGGACAAGCAACTAACCTGTCCCCATCTCATAAAACATGCTGTTCAAACACCCGATGTTCTCGTAGCCACCGTTTTAAAGTACCACTGATATCCCCCCCCCACACACCTCTCTACCCTGACTTTGTTTTCCTTGTAGCTATTATTATTATTATTTTTTGTTCATTTGTTGTCTGTCCCTACAGTCAGGGATTTATGCTTGTCGCATCCAGTGCTGGGTCCCCAGTACCTGTAGCAATGCCAGGCACACAGCAGGTGTTCAGTACCTATAGCAAAGCTTCCTGCTCCCAGTGACAGTTCACTGTGCCCCGTGTTCATGGGCTCTGCAAGGGCAGCCTCTGCTGAGTCTACACAACCTCCCCATGAGGGCCCCAGGGCTGGGCCCAGAGGAGAGGCTGGTACATGATGATGTGTTTTTCCCAACAGGCACAGCCACTTTCTGCCTCCTGAGGACTCTTTGGACCATATGAAAACTGGGCAGGAGTGACTGGCCACTTAATGCCCCAGCCCTGAAGAGTGACCAGGTGCTGCCCTGAGGGCCTTGGATGTGGATCTAGTCTCTGGACATTAGGACTCGCAATAAATAAAGACTGTGCACACCAGGCTTTGATTCCTGCCTTCAGCACTTGAGGGCCCTGGAGAGCTGGCTGGGCAGAACCTCCAGCCTTCTGTGCCCCGGCATCACCAAGTGTGATAAGGAGGGGCATGTCTCTAGGGCCAAGACCATCCCTTCTTCCCTCGTTACCTCTGTCACAACCATTCCTGTCTCCTGCTACATGGACATGGGGACAGGCCTTTTCCTCTCTGCCGTGTCAGCACTTGCCAAGTGTTTATCGAGTGTTTACTTAAGGCTTAGAGAGCATAAATAACACATCTCTTTTCTTCCTGAGTTCAGAGCCAGTTGAGTGATAGACTGGCCAGCTGGGGTTCAGTACCACTGGGGACTTCTGGGTGACTGCACAGTACATCCCACAGTTACTCTCCAGGGGCAACTCCCCGTCTGCGCTGAGGGCTGTTTTTGTGGGCACCGACCATCTAGCATCTCCACCTGCACTGTGTGTTCTAGTGGCCGCTGCCATCAGAGAGCCCGGAGCAGAGGGAGTTGGCGAGCAGCACTCAACATGCAGGAGGCAGTGCCAAGTGGACCTGGGCAGTGGCTGCTGCAGGAACTTCCTGTCTCCTCAGGATGTCAGGTTTCATGGGCACAGCTGGTGGTCACAGGCACACACAGGTCCTAGAGGACAGGTCCACCGGAGAGGGATCCCAGAGTCACCATTTAGACCAGTTGCTCCCCCTGGAGGTGACTCCAGGCCTCCAGAAGTTGGAAGTGACTGGCCAGTGCTGACTAGACTGGCTATTTGGAACCTGAGGCTTATGCCCTGGCTCGGAAGAATGAGCTGGAGTCTCTCCTGGGGATTCGATCTTAAAGGCAGCTGGCAGTTGATGCAAGGACCTAAGGTAGAAGTCCAAGTGGTGGTCCCTGAAGGGCTGCGGAGACCTGGTGGCTTCTGTTCCCAGCTCCAGTTTCCTTGGGCTGTGGACCGAGCCCTTCAGTTTCCATGTGTTTTCGGCCAACCTCAGTTTTCCTGAGTGTGTTCTGTCCCACATAACTGAGAAGTGTGATAACAGATGAGATTGAGACTACGTTTCAGAATCTCCCAGTGGGCTAGATCAGGGCCCTGTGCGGTGACCTCGGGCGCAAAAGGGAAGTCTTAGAACTGCGCCACACTGTCAGAGCAAAGCCTGAGAACAGCCTAGATAAGGGGGTAGGGTGGAGGGGATGGCAACTCTTGATGGCATTTAGCTGCAAAGAATTTTTGTCCATGTTTAAACTATCATAAAAACTTCATAGTTCCTATTCCTCTGTTGGCAAACTATTTCTAAGAGTTTTTCACATGATCTGAATTTTCAAAATTGCCATAAATTTCTTGAGTATCATAATTATCTTTTTAAGGTCTATAGAATCTAGTGAAAGCCCCTTTTTCCTTTTCAACTTTATTAATGGTTTTAGAGAGAGAGAAATGTCGATTTTTTGTTTCAGAGAGCGACGAGAGATACATCAATTTGTTATTCCATTTATTTATACACTTATTGGTTGATTCCCGTGTGTGCGCTGACCAGGGATTGAACCCACAATGCTAATGCATCAGGATGATGCTCTAACCAGCTGAGCTTCCCTGCCAGGGCCTGGTGGTTTCTCTTAAGTGGCATGACCAGAGATCGAATCTGCAGTCTTGGTGTATCGGGGCAACACCCGTTTTTCCTTTCTGATGTTCGTTATCTGTACCCTCTTCCTTTTTTTCTTCATCAGCTTGATCAATTTTGTTAACCTTTTCACAGAATCTTTTTTTGGCTTTGTTGATGTTTCTTCTGTCTTTTTGTTTTTAACTTTATTCTCTTCTATATTATTACCTTTTTTTTGGATTTAATTTTCTGGGGGGTTTTGTTTTGTTTGCCTTTTTGACATGAATATTTAGTTCACTGGTTTTCAGTTTCATTTTTCTTTTCTAAGACACAGACTTGAATTTCCCACAGAGCGTGGCCTTCTATTTTACTTTTTTTCATTTATTTCTGATTTGGTTTAAAATTGTATTTCTTAATTTGTAAACATGGGAATTTTCTAGTCGTCTTGCTTAATTGCATTTTGGATGGGAACATGTTTTATATGATTTCAGTTTTTTTGAACATGTTGAGTCTCTATGACTGGGTACCTGGTCAGTTTTGTGAATGTGCCATATGTGTTTGAATCATAATCCTTGGTTCATGGTGTACTGTCTTCACCTGGGTTCTCCCAGAAACAGACCCAGGGCCAAGGATTTGAGAGTTGCTCCCAAACTGCATTAGAGGGCAGTGGGCAGTGACACTAGGGAGGGGAAGCAGCCCTCCAGGGGCATGTTGTCAAGCAGTTACCACTCTGGGCAACAGCATTATTCTCTGGGGACAGTTGAGAACACATTCTTCCCACTCAAGGGGTAAAGCTATTTATACATTAACCCCATCAGTGACCTTGATAAGATTGCTTTGGAGGCTGAAGTTTGTTTTTTCTTTTTATCCTCACTTGAGGACATACTCATTAATTTTAGAGAGAGGGGAAGGGAGGGAGAGAAACATTGATTTGAGAAACATCAATCAGTTGCTTTGTATGCACCCTGACCAGGGACTGAACCCACAACCTAGGCGTGTGCCCTGACCAGGAATCAGACCTGGGGCCTTTTGGTTTACGGGATGTCACTCCAACCAACTGAGCCACACTGGCCAGGGCTGGAGCCTGGAGTTTTAATTCTCTTCCACTTCCTGGGTTCATGTCAGTGGTGGCCACATTGTGGTCAGTCACTTCAGTGGTCACTGCCAGGTACCATAACCGCCATTGCCTCAGCTTGTTTATGGTCGCCTCAGCAGCAGCTGCCATCCATCACCTGGACCACCCATACGGCCATCCTGGCTGCCATCCATCACTGTCCATCAGAGCCACCATTGGTGGAAGTGTTGCCATAACAAGAATGCCTTCAAAAGGCTTGGCTCAGCTCACAAATCGGTCACATTCATCCACAGAGGTCGCCTAGAAGTGGGCAAGTGGGGGAAGTGGGTGGGCAATGGGTAATAGGTGGCTCTGCTAGGGGTTGTGTGCAGATGCTGAGTGGAATATGCAGTCAAGGGAGTGAGGGTCTATCTCTAAGAGACACCGTTTCACCTTTGATGGTGTTACTGACTTTGTTGACAAAGATAATCACTCTAATGATGAGAAGTATTTCAGTCAGCACTTACTTGCAATGGATGAGCACTTAGTTTATGGTGCTAAAACTTTCAGGCAGAGTGTGCACAGAGAAGCCAGATAATCTAAGGAAATGACATCTTAAAGTAACCTGACTTCTACCATAAAGTGTGATGCTTTTCAAAAGTTCTGTGCCACACCCCAGGCCAATTAAATCAGAGTCTCGGGGGTAAGACCTAGACAAAGTATTTATTTTGGAATCTGTTGGGTTGGCCAAAAAGCCCGTATGGTTTTTTCCATAAACTAAATGACATTTTTTCATTTTCACCAATAACTATTGATTTGGATATTTTGAATATGTTGGCTATCTCCTATTATTGGCTTCTAGTGGGTAGAGGCCAGGGGCGCTGCTAAACATCTTCCAGTGCATAAGACAGCCCCACAGCAGAGAATTATTTGGCCAAAATGTCAATAGTACAAAGAAACTTTGCAGACCTTTTGACACATTCCATCAGTCACAGCACCTTCTCCATACACTGCACAAATCTTTTTTTGAGTCAGTTTTTTTACCTTTCAGCATTTTTACCTTTCTTGAAATAATAAAACAATATGCCAAAAATGTTGCATATCTTCTACAATGTTAAAATGGCTGCACAAAAATGCACCAACTTTGATTTTTTTTAATGCCTGCTGATATGACAGCTGTCAAAATACAATCTGACAAAATTGTTTTGACATTAAAGACAACTAAGCACTACTAGAACCATTGCACGGAAAAAACTAAACAAATTTTTTGACCAACCCAATACTTCAGCCTCCTCCTCCCAGCTCCTGTTTCCCTCCCAGCCCTGAGTGTGTTCTTGGTACAGCAGCCCGAGGGACCCTTTTCGGTGTATGAGAAATGACATTTGAGCAAAGACTTGTTGCCAGGTCCTGGGTTTGAGATCAAATGCGGGTAAGAGGCAGCACTGAGATGTGGTACAAGTTCATTTCTCTGCTCAAACCAGTGAGGCTCTAGGGCTCAGAGTCCTCCAGCTGACCTTGTACTCATGAGAGCTCGAGGATCACAAAAGATTTTAGGTGCCAGTTCTAGAAGTGCTGGTGTCCGTCACCATTGCCATCAGCCAGAACTTAACCCTTCCTCACTGCAAGGGATACTGGGAAGTGCAGCCTCCCGTGAGCTCGTGGCGGCAGGCAGTGGGCACTCAGCATCACCCCTGCCACACTGATCCCCTCCTCAGTTCAGGGACAGCACTCAGCACCGTGGCATTCCTGAAGCAACAGGCACACACTAGTGTGGGTGGAAGAGCTGTGCAGCCTGGAGCAGCCTTTCAGTTCACAGACTGTCCTGCACCCTCTGTTCATGGAGGAGAATGACTTTGAAACAGGCTTGTTCAGCTGTACAAAGCCTTTGCCCTCCACCCACGTTTTTACACAAAGGAGTAAATCTGGAATAAGTCTTCCTGTTGTTTCTCAACCATGTTAAACTCATTGCCTTGACAATGTCCCCAGCCCTAAAGAGAGACTGGAAGTCCACCTTGACCTGATCAAATAATGCCTTGGTCTCATGGACTTCATTAGAAGGAGCTGCTCTTTTGTCTTTCATCTTGGCTACCTAGCAGATTTGCTAAGGAAAAGAAAAAGGGGCTAATTGCCTAGATCACAAAGCAGAAACAGGCAGCTTCGAGCTGGTCCCCAACATTTGCAGCCAGGGCAAGAGTGCAGTGGAGACCCTTAAACCAACATGTCCAATATTTAAAATTATAATTCAAGCCCTGGCTGGTGTGGCTCAGTGGATTGATGGCTAGCTTGTGAACTGAAAGGTCGCCGGTTTGATTCCCATTCAGGGCACATGCCTGGTTTGCAGGCCTTTCTTTCTTCCTCCCTTCCTCTCTCTGTGAAAACAAATAAAATCTTTTAAAAAGTAGTAAGTCAAGCTAAGAAGGTGCTAAACGAAATGTGTTCTGTCCTTGTACCTTCATAAATATTAACAAAATTAAGAACATGTAAAGCTATGGCTCTTAATACAGTAAATGTCCACACATCAAAGGTGACTATATTTAATATTTATTGCTCATGTCTGGGCGATTGGTGATGGTTGGATGAGTAATAAAATCAAGCAGCACAATTATTAATTATTTTATTAAATTATTTTTTGCCTTCATTTCAGCAAAGTCACTGGCTTGTTAAAAGTTAAGATTTTTACTTCTTTTGAGAAGCAACAAAGTGGGTGCATGGCACTACTGTGCAAGAATCTATAGGCCCTGGCTGGGGAGCTCAGTTGGTTAGAGTGTCATTCCGATATCCCAGGGTTGCAGGTTTGATCTCCGGTCAGGGCACATACAAGAAGTAACCAATAAATGCATAAATAAGTGGAACAACAAATCAATGTTTCTCTCTCTCATCAGTTTTTAAAATTTTTTAAAGAAAGAACCTATGGCATTTATGATATACATTTCTGATGCAAATATAAAATGCAACTACTTTGGAAAACAGTCTGGCAGTTTCTCAGGAAGTTGAACATGGAATTACCATATAACCCAGCAGTTCCTCTCCTGGGCTGAAAACAAACGAGGTGTGTCCAGAAGGTATCCAGCCGTGTAATATGAAAAATAAAGACATTTACTGAAGAAGATACAAGATACAAAAAACATTGTACATAGGACAATGACACCTCAGTCCCTTAGAAAGTTGGCACCTTGGGACTTCACACAGCTCTCCCAATAGTATTTTTCTGAATCTCATCGATGGTCTGACATCTCTTTCCTTTCAAAGGTAATTTTAGTTTTGAGAAAAGCCAGAAGTCGCAAGGCACCAAATCTGGGCTGGAGGGGTTGCTGAGCCACTTGGATGACTTGATGGTTCACCAAGAAACTCTACATGAGACGTGATGCATGAGTGGGTGCGTTGTTGTGATGAAGCTGCCAATCACCAGTTGCCCATAGCTACAGCCTTCTGAATCATCCAAATAGTTTCTATGGAGGAATGTTCAAGCTTAATGCAAAATCTGATGCAGACTCGTTGTTCTACTTGCTTAGTCATTTTGAATGTGATGACCACACAGTACACATGTTCATTCAAAGGCATCTACTGCCCCCACTGACTAGTACAATGATATCATCATTGTTCACACATGAACATTCCAGTCCACTCTCTTTGGCTGCCAGGTTACAATGATGTCACACAAACCATCCCTGTTATATTTACAATGGCTGGACCCTTTCCAGATAGACCTCCTATGTTCACACAAAAATTTGTGCAAGAATGTTCATAGCAACATTATTCATAATAGCCAAAAAGTGTAACAACCCAACTATTCATCAACTGATGAAACAAACAAAATGTGGACTATCCATACATTTATTAATTAAGCCATAAAAAAGGGGGAAGTACCAATACCTGCTACAACATGGATGAACCTTGACAACATGAGGCTAAAAGAGAAAAGGCGGACACAAAGAACCACATACTATGTAATTCCATTCATGTGAAATGGCCAGAATACACAGATCTAGAAACAGAAAAGTGGATTTGTGGTTACCAGGGACTAGGGGATGGGAAATGGAGAGTGAATGCTGATAGGCAGTTTCTTTTTCAGGTCATAAAAGGGTTTTGAATTTTGCTGTGATGGTCGCACAACTTTGTAAATATATTGTAAACCAGTGAATAGTACATTTTAAGAAGTTGGATTGTATGATATGTGAATTATATCTTAAAAAGAAATATTGCTGTAAACTTTTTTTACACCAGTTCATTCGTTCATTCAAGCACTTATTAAGCATACAGAGTGTTGGCACCGTTTTCCATGCTGGGATTACATAAAATAGTGAACAGGACAGATAAAAGTACCTGCCCTCATGAAAGTAATAGAGTAAAAGAGAATACAAGGAGACATGCTTAGCTAACAGTGCTATAAAAAGGATCTGTGAAAAATGAGATTGTTGCAGATGAGTTTATTGCAGAAAATTGGCTGGGAATTGCATACTGCTGTTTCTGTTGGACCCAGAAACAGCCCTTCTAGAGCTCCCGGCAGTTATGGCCATGTTTTCAGGCCCCTGAAGGCATGAGGATCGCTGCAAGGTCTGAATAAGAACAGAGATTGCCTAGAATTCCGGTTCCTCAGGCCTCTGCATTTAATTACATTTTTCACTAAGGAGCATTTATTTATTTATTTATTTATTTATTTTTTAGAGAGAGGAGAAGGTCGGGAGAGAAACATTGATTGGCTGCTTCTCACCCACCCCCGACTGGGAACCCGGCCTGCAACCCAGGCATGTGCCCTGACTAGGGAATTGAACTGGCAAATCGAACTGGCAACCATTCAGTTCACAGGCCACAGCTCAGTTCACTGAGCCACACCAGCCAGGGCACTAGGATGCATTTAAAACAAATACAGAGATGGACTAGAATGATGAACAGCCACTCAGCCCTGATGACAGCTCTGGAAGACCAACTGAGCAAGGGGTCAGTAACACATTGGATTCCTCAACCTCATCACTATTGCCATTTTAGGCTGAATAATTCCTTGTGGTTGGGAGTTGATGTTCTGGGCATTGTATTCTGTTTAGCAGCATCCCTGGTGTCTACCCACTAGATACCAGTAGCACCCCAACCCACAGTCCTGATACTCAAAAATGTCCCCAGATGTTGTCAAATGTTTCCTGGGAAAAAGAAATCACTCTGGGTTAAGAACCATTGCTTTATGATACTCTAAGAACCAGTCATATATTCTTACTGACTCTTGGACTGTCCCCAGTGGATGAGCCATCTGGTCTGTTCCTTGGAAAGCTTTAGACTGGCAAATTAAAGGCACTGCTACTTGAACAGCAAACTGCGAAAGAAGTAACTGCGGTTGATGATTCAACGCACAGGGCCCAGGGTAAGAGCCCTTTTTCCGATGTGACTGACAGAGTCGAGCTGTTGATGAAATCTGTGCTGTCCGGATTGGCCCCTGGATCTACCACTGCACCGAACGCAGCACTGCACCTCTGTCATGCACCGAACCTGAAGGAAAGGACTCTGCTTCTGATGGACAGGACTCTGCCGGGTGCCAGACTTGTGAGTTTTCCAAAAGTTGCCCCCTTTATCTGGCAGTGAAGGAAGCTACATGCGGGATGCTTTGGCCCCACCCACTCCTGGCAGATTGACTGCATTGGTCCTTTGATTCTCTGGCTTTCCAAGGGTGCTGTTTCAGTGTGGTTGGCAGACTCTGGGAGCACCATTGTGACCTTTGAAACCAAAGTGTCGTGTATTTGGCTCCCTGGATAATTTTTGTAACAAAAGCCTGCAAAACCGCCAACAATGGACTGAGAGTCAAGGTGTCCAAAGACTCACTCACTGTCTGTCATCCCCACTTGTACATGAGCCCACTGAGCACTGGCATCACCATCTGATTATGTTTGTGAAAAGCTACCATCTGGACTTGGTTCAGGCCAAATGTGTGAGTTAAACAAAGATGTGGAAGTCACTGGCTCTGCATCTTCTGAGTACCAGACGGCAGCCCCATTGGTGGGGACACCCCTAGGGGAGGGAGGCACTTTTTGGCTTGGGACCTCTGTAGTGAGGTGGGCAGGGAGCTGTTTCAGGAGCTTCCACTTGACCTGTCCCTTCATAAAAACCTTTATTCTTTGGGTCAGGGGAGAAATGTGAAGATTTTGTCAGTCATGAAGTATATCTGATGTGACTGGGGAAATAAGATTAGTCCAGGGTCTCACTGACCCCAATGTGAACTGAATTCCAGCCAAAAGTCGGCCTGTCTGCTGACCAAGGAGCACTTTGGCTCTGCAGAGATTAGGGTCAGACACGAGCCGGTATCTACAGCGTGGCTTCCGATGAAGCACAGGAATGAGCATGGGCTTTGAAAGAGACCAGGATCTGATTCTCATACTCACTTTTTTCCAGAAATTTTTGGGGGCAGGAGAGGCAAGATCCTTAAGTTCCCTGGGCCTGACTTCTCATCTGTACGATGGAGCTAATGACTCTCATTTGATTGTTGAGGGTCCGGCCAGATACCCGTATCAAGTGTTTCTGTGGTTGCCTGGGACACAGTCTGATGACAGCAACACCATCCGCTTGTTTGGAAAGAAAATATAAACCTCGGTAATTCCCATGCCTTTGCCAAATTTTAATACTTACATTCTGGAGTGTTTTCTTATTTTTCTAATTTACTTTCAAATGTTTTGCATCATTTTGTTATTTCTCGGAAGTAGGTTGAGCTGACATTAATTTCCACTTGAGAGTACAGATGACTTGCCCATTATTTCCAAATAATGAATTATACAATTTAACTTATAATTGTACCCCTATAGTAGTATTTACTTCAGCAAATCGTTCTTTTTAAATGTCAGTGAGGGTGTAAGAAAGTGTGTGGAATCCTGCACTGTGGTGAATGGTTGGACTAGTTGGTCAGGGACACAGAAGGAGCAAGATAAGTAGATTGGAGCCAAGGGGGTCTGAGGAAGACACTTCCGGAGGAATCTATGCATGTGGGTACAAGATGTGGGCACAAAGATCGTGTTTCATGTCAGTGCCCACCAAGGGCATCCACTTCAAAAGACGCACTCAGGAGCCAAAAGGACGGGATGACTTACCTGGGGGTATCACCCGGCCACCCGGACACCCTCTGTTACAACTCTAGTGCTTGTTTGGCTGATACATGAAGAAACAGCATGGGCTCCCTCTCCCCAAGGCTGATCTAGCTCAACATTTATCTGTCACCGACTGAGACCAGCACTGTGCAATATGGTGCCATCTCTGGGGAGCACGTCTCTGGTGGCAGCTTGGTTACATCAGACCTCTTCTATTCTGGAGGGGACTGTGATTTGCTGTTACTGACACCTGTCCCGCATGTGGCTGTACTTCTCTGCCAGCACCACTTTGAAAAGGCTCACTGAATGCCTGATTTTCCAGCACGGGCTTCTGGGTAGCATCACTGCAGAACATGGGACGTGTGAGTGTGAGTGAGACACAACAATGGGACCAAATGATGGGATTCCCTAGTTCGTCCGTATTACATCGCACTCAAAAGTATCCAGCAAGGTAAAAGTTTGGAATAGCCCATTAGACACTCACCCTGGGCACCGTCTTGGGGACAACCTTTAGGGTGAGAACATTCTCCTCCCCGCAGGCCGCAACCTGTGCACTGGAACAGAGCATACTGTCCCTGGAGACAGGGACAGAGCTGAGCGCGCCTCCTCTCCCCGTCCTTGCAACTTGAGGCCCTACTGGGTCCGAGGGCCTGGTTCACGGAAAATGAACACCGCGCTAGGGAAAGAAGTAAGGTTTCAATTTCTGTGGATTTATTTTGTCCTTTTCACAACTTTTCAAGTAGGATACTTGCATGAGTCTTTAATTTTTAGTCTTTATTTTCCCTCAAACATGAGCCTTTAAGACTATAAATCCCTAAAGACTGATATGGTGGTATTGTGATTATTTTGCATTTCTGCACACTAAGTGATTTCTACCATGGTTTCTTCTTTGGCACATTAATTATTTAAAAGTTAATCCATGAATGTCCACATATGGTGTTTTTCTAATTTTATCTTGGTTAATACTTTCTAATTTAATCGCATTGCCATGAGAGAGTGATCAACCCTTTGAGATTTGGTGAAATGTGCACTGTGGAATCTTTCCCCATGACAGCTCCATTGCGAGATTCAAAACAATCTGTACTTCACAGCTGCTGTTCTATTTCTGCCCCAAAGTTAAACTTGTGGGCTGCAGAGTTTAGTCAATATGGTAACATCGTGATCTAAATATTATAAAAAGTGATGTGGAGAACATCCCATGGATGGTAGCACTGTGCATTTGTCCTTGTAGTTCTGTCCATTTTTTAAATTTATACACAGTATTTTGATGCTGTTTAGTTAGGTTCACACATGTTTGTATTTGTCTTATATTCCTGGTGAATTAAGACTCTTATCATAATGTGGTGGCCTCTTTATTGCTAGTGATGTCTTTTGCTTTAAATTTTATTTTGGTCCCGGCTGGTGTGGCTCAGTGGATTGAGTGTGGACCTGCTAACCAAAGGGTCCCAGGTTCGATTCCCAGTCAGGGCACATGTCTGGGTTGCTGGTCAGGTCCCCAGTAAGGGGTGCACGAGAGGCAACCACACATTGATGTTTCTCTCCCTCTCTTCCTCCCTCCCTTCTTCGTTCTAAAAATAAATAAATAAATAAATAAAATCTTTTAAAAATTATCTTAAAAAACTCTATTTTGTCTGATAATAACATGGCTATATACACTTTCCTTTTGTTAGTTTGTCTAAGTATATCCTTTTGCATTCTTTTACTTTAAATCTTTCAGGAAATCAAATATTTAGATGTTTCTTGTCAACATTATTAAAGTTATATATTCTATAATCCATTCTGAAAATCTTTGTCTTTTTTGAGTGAAAAATTTCAGTTATCTGTATTATATCTATTTTATTACAGTTTATATGGTCCAAACTGTACACGGACATTTGAATTCACGAATCTCACATCCCTCTCCCGTGTGTTGTCCAGCTCATGATTTCAGCCCGGCCGATGTATTAGAGTGTCTTACACCATCAGTGTTCTCCATCCATTCCTGCACCTCCTATCTTTTTTCTGGATCACTTTCCTTCTAAAGTACATCCTTTAGGATTTACTAAACTCTCTTGGGGGTAAACACAGTATTTTGTGAACCTGAAAATGTCTTTACACAGCAGGCCTGAGACTGCTGTCCTTAGAAAGGCCTGCTTGCAAGGCTGACCCTCAGTGGCATCTGGGCCTTTGATTTTGGAAGGGTTCCTTCTCTTCTCTGACTGAGGAGTGGCTCACAGTACCTCCCCCGTTCATACAATATAGTTTATTCTGGCCATCTGCTTTCCTGCTGGGAGTCTGGAATTTGGGTTTGCGCCAGACAAAGGACGCATGCCACATGACCAGTTCCCAATAAAATCCTTACATGGGGGAGCCTCTAATGAGCTTCCCTGGTGGACATTTCACATGAGTATCACAACTCGCTGCCGGAGGAATTGAGTCCTGTGTGACTTTCCTGGGACAGTGTGGTTTCCTTCTGATGGTGTTCCACGTAGCTTTTCCCTTCGTTGATTTTACACTGTATCTTTTTACTGTGATAAACCATAATGGGGAGTCACCTAGTGAACTGCTGGGCCTGGGGTGGTCCTGGGACCACTGACAAAGTCTTTGTCGCAGAGCACTGGTGTGTTCCATTTGTCATCTTCTGGCAAGAAGTTAGTGGTAGATCTAGAGGTGTTATCCTTACATTCTCAGCACTGGCACAGTGATCAGCATGTGGTAGGAATGCAAATACCTCTCCAAAGGATGGAGAAAGGGAGTATATAGAAGAGGGGACCTGAGGTTGTTAAAGAACCAGAGACTTTCCCAGTCACCGTAACTCGTGCCCTGGGGCTGCCCGAAAGATAACTCAGGCCAGAAATTGAACAAGAAGTCATCTCCAGGAAGAAGGGTTAGAATATTCTTTAGGGGAGAGATGGGCAGCTCTGGCGCTTTTGCCTGTGTCAGCTGGGCTTGCTGGACTCACTTAATGCCTCATGGTCAGTTAAATGGGGGCCACACAGGCAGGGGGGCCTGAGAGACTGAGGGGCAAGTGTTGCTGGGACACTGGTGATGCGGGGAGGGGAGTTAAGGGGCTAGCAGCAGAAAGGCAGGAAGAGGCTGGGGGTCCCTGATTAATTTTAGGTGAGAAGGACTACAGACTTCCCGTTTGCAATGGCTGAGATCTGCAGGTGAGATCAAGCTCTGAGGCTGGGGAGAAAATTGGGTCTAGGTTGAAATGCTTACAGAAGTAACCCTTCCACTGTTTTCAAGGTCTCTGGCCCAGTCCATCCCCGGGATGAGGGCTGTGGGCAAGGACTGGGAGTGAACACAAATGCCCAGACCTTGTGTCCCTAAGGGAACCCAAGTGCTCCTGAATAAAGTTCCAGCGAACACTTTAGTTGGTATAATCTTGCTTGGGACACTGCAAGGTATTTTTTTACCTAACCCAGGTTTGGTCTCAGGGTTCCTAATTCTACCCCATCCCCTCCTCGATTATAACCAGAGTGCGGGAATGTTACACCCTTGGCAAGGCTGTAAATTCCTGGTAGGGATGGAGAAGAGCCCTTTGCCAGATCGCTGACTGCTGCTGCGTGCCTGACACCCAGAGCACTGGCCCTGAGGAAGCTGACTGGATGCGTCTTCAGGCTGATGCGGCTGCTCTTTGATTGCATTTGCAGTCAGCTACTGTCCTGCGAGTATGCAGTGGTCCCCCTCATCCGTGGGCAGCATATTTCAAGAGCCCCAGTGAACACCTGAAACCATGGGCAGTATCAAACCCTATACATACGTTCCTATGATAAAGGTTAATTATAAATTAGGAACTGTAAGAGGTTCATGCAACAGCTAGATAAAATAGAACAACTGTAACACTATACTGTAATTGTAAAAGTTATGTACATGTGGCCTTTCTCTTTAAAAATAACTTATTGTGCTTTCCGTACAATGTGGAGATACTGGACGAAGGGATGGCTCACGTCCTGGGCGGGATGGAGAAGGACACAGCAGAACACAGCAGGACAGAGATTTCATCATGTTACTCAGGCCATTGTGCATTTTAAAGCTCATGAATTGTTTATTCCTGGAATTTTTTGTTTAATGTTCCTGGACCACAACTGACTGTGGGGAACTGAAAGTGCAGAAGGTGAAACCCAGATGAGGCGTGTGGACTACACATCTGGTCTGTACACGAACCAGATGTGATTTCCATGGGGGTGGTAGGCACCTCCATCTCTGCATTGTCTCATCTTTGTGGGGGCACTAGTCAGTGCCACTCCCCACTGGGTGTGGTATCATCTTTGATGTATTACTTTGGTCTGTGAAGCAGTTTCCGAGGCTTCCACTTGACTTTTCCAGTGGAAAAAGTGACAGTTTTCCCCTACAGACTGAGGACCACGTGGGGGTTATTCCAATGGTCAGGCACGTCCTCTCCGCTTATATGTTTGTAAATGCGAAAGTGATCATCAGGTGGACCCATGGCTGAAATGGACTCACTGTGTCTTGGCCTGGCCCAGGACTCCGTTTATTACCTGGGCCTTGTAATGATGCTTCAAGTCTCTGCTTTTCAGAGTGAATTCACATCCAATAGCCCTTAACATGTCTGGTTGTGCTCCTGTCTTCATGTCTAGCTACCTAAGCACGCGACGCCCAGGTCCCCTTGGAGAAGGACAGAGGGGCATAACCACTGCATTTGCCATGACAATGTAGGATCCTTCCTCGTGCAGCCTGGCCTCCCTTTCAGTCAAGGGTCTGAAAACTAGGCAAGGGATCCTAATGTGTTAGGATGGCTGCCTTGAGCCTTATCACCCACCCGGGTCCCCTTTGGTTATATAGATGAACCTCTGTCTTGCCCCCAGGAACACTGTGTCTGCTACCATCTCGCAATCCTCTCTGCAAACAGACCCCTCGGGCTGGCCTGACAGCCTCTGTTCTGGCCCTGCGTCACAGTCATCCCGTGCACCTCTCTGGCAGTGAGTGCTGTCACCTGGCTTCTATTATTTCAGGATCCGGTGACCCCCATCAGGGTCAGGAGCACAGTTCTGTAACAGCATCTCCCACCACCAGCCCCGGTCCAGAGAGGAGCCACCACTGAGCTCCCCTTTCACCAACACATTCCTTAGCCCTGGTGTAGATAGGATGTTTCTCTAGGTCCTCCTGTGGACCACAGCCACCTAGTGGTTGTTCAGTCCTCAGTAGTCTATCCACTCCAGCATGTCCCCTTCTCTGAGCCTGTTGACCCCCCGTCCACAGTGGGTCATGGCAGCGCTGGCGGGTCTGTGGCGCATGGCTTTTTCTAAGCTCGTGTGGTTGACCCAGTGGAGCAGCAGTAGTACGTCCCGTTCCTTGCCAGGTGTTAAACCCTGCATCACAGGACTGTGCTCCCAAATCAACAACTTCTTTTTCCCAACGTTATGCTTGTCCTACTCCGTGCAGCACAAGGAGATTCAGTCCCATGTCTGTCCCCCTGCTCCTGGTGGACACACTGGCCATGGCCTGCAGTTCCTCGGTGTCCATTTCTTGCCTCCTTGTGAGGCCCAGGACCTTCCTGTCAAACGGCCGAGCAGGCCCCGAGCAACGGCTCGAAGGGTCAAGCACAGAGCAGGGCACGGTGGACGTGTTTGGTTGGTAAAGAAACAAGGAGCCTTTTCCTGGGTTGGACAGCTTCTTGCTTCTATGGAGACAGACTGTATGAGCAGTCAGAGGTCCCAGGTCCCCATGGTCCTTGTGCAAGGTAACACCAAAACATAAGGGGCCAAATGACAGCAACATAGGTGATAGTATCACTTGTACAGAGCTGCCGTCCTGCCCTAAGGGGGAGGGGGATGGAAGACAGAATTCTAGGTGGCCGCTGAGCCCCCCACCCCTG
The DNA here is from genome assembly GCA_004026545.1 of Mormoops blainvillei. NCBI lineage: Eukaryota > Metazoa > Chordata > Mammalia > Chiroptera > Mormoopidae > Mormoops > Mormoops blainvillei. Next base: position 2,555 of record PVJD01003723.1, on the reverse strand, counting down.
CTGCACATGCCCTGCACAGATCCCTCCCCTTGAGTGTGGGTGCCACCCCTAAACTTCAGGGTGTCTGGGAGGGGTAGCAGATCCACATCCAGAATACGGGTGTGTTAACTTGCCCTCATTCCCACTACCATATGCGTTTTTAAAAAAATCATTACCTGAGAACATTTTTTATTGATTTTAGAGAGAAGGAAAGAGAAGGGAGAAAGAGAAAGAGGGAGAGAAACATTGATTGGTTTCCTCCCATACGTGTCCTGAGCGGGGATTGAACCTGGAGCCTTTTAGTGTACGGGACAATGCTCCAACCAACTGAGCCACACCAGCCAGGGCGCACGTGCGTTTTGCACTGATTAAGCTGGTGACGTCAATGTAGAAGCTGAGCCAGTCACTTAGCCTTGTATGTTTCAAATTTTATTTTTAAGTATATTTTATCATCTCTTAAATTTTTATGGCACTAGTGTCTGCAATGTTACCAGGGCACTGAATTGCTTTTAGGTTATTGTGTGGCTGTGGGAGGCCCTTTCAAGGACTTCAATAGGCCATTCTTACCATAATAGACCTCATTCCTCTGGTCAAGGCAGTGAGACTGCAAAACAGACATACAGTGTGTCTGGGACCTTACATGGCCCTCTGTGAGATGGACTCTGGCCAAGACTTGTCTCCCTCCTGACGTCCTGAGCCTCTCTCTCCAGTGAATCATAATGTGCTCCAGGGATTAGGCTCAGAGAAGCACCAATATTTACAAATGTGGCTTTCAGTAAAATGAGCACAGAGCGCACCTCTCTTTTGCTGGGTGTTTATCAGGAAAGGTGCTTAAGGCCTTGAGCATGTTTGCTCATTTGTAAATCAAAGGCAAAAACATTCTTCTGATTGTTTGTTATTTGCACTGTTGTCATAAGATTATATACCAAGTGCTCCATCCACTGCCTAGAATATAGCCTAACAACCATCAGTACCATTTGCTTCTTCTGGAAAGTATAAAAAGGAAAAGATCCCTGGCTGGTGTGGCTCAGTGGATTGTACTGACCTGCGAACCAAAGGGTTGCTGGTTTGATTCCCAGTCAGGGCACGTGCCTGGGTTGCAGGCCAGGTCCCCAGTAGGGGGCGTGCAAGAGGCGACCACACATTGATGTTTCTCTCCCTCTCCTCCCTCCTTTCCCTTCTCTGTAAAAATAAAAATAAATTCTTTAAAAAAAGAAAGAAACATAAATATATATTACTATTTATCAGTACATTAATAACTCAGCTTGAGCATTTTTAATTGAACCACTTGTAGAAGGGGAGAGAGGAAGAGAGAGAGAGACATCCACGTGAGAGAGAAACATTGATCAGCTGGCTCTCGTACGCACCCTGACTGCGACCAAACCCGATACCTAGTCATGAGCCCTGACTGGGAATCAAATTGGTGACTTATCTCTTTGTAGGATGATGCCCAAGCAACGGAGCCATACTGCTCAGGGCCACATTTGTCATTTTTTAATAACACAGAATTTAAGGACAGGAATTTAGGACAACCATTAGGTTGAATGAATATTCTTAAGTGACAGATTGAATAGTCTTAGGCCCAGAGGATCAAATGACTTGATCCCTATTTTCAAATAATTGAGTTATAAGATTTATCATCTACTTCTTAACATATAATCTCTATCCCTAGCCTAAGATTTAATTTGGAAAATTTTCTTAAAAATGTGTAAGACTATAAAATGTGTGCCATGACCATAGCTGATAGGCATATGGATCCATGAAGTGGGGCCAGTGCTGAGGTTTGTTAAGCCGCAGATTTCTGGGCCCAGACCCTGGAGTTTCTCATCTCATAGGCCTGGGGCGGGGCCTGAGAATCTGCTTTTCTGCCAAGCTCCCAGGTGATGTGATCCTGATGCTGCCAGTCCAGAGGGCACCCTGAGAACTCAGCATAAATGAAGATCAGCAGCCCCCACCCCAACACCTACTTTGGACGCTCCCCTGGGCCAGTCGCCACACCCACCTGGTCACACAGGGCCAGTCCCTCAGCACCCAGGAGTGTGGTGTTCACAGGGATCTACAAGACAAAGGCAGCAGACTCTCTAGGGGCAAGAGAAATGGGGGAAGGAGTGCGAGTGGGCATGGCTTTTTACTGACTCTGTTCAGCCCCTTCAATTTTTCCTACCAACTGTTAAAACTGGGACAACAGCCCCGGCAGGTGCGGCCCAGCAGATTGAGTCCGGCCTGCGAACCGAAGGGTCCCCAGTGTGATTCCCAGTCAGGGCACACGCCTGGGTCGCTGGCCAGGTTCCCAGTGCGGGGTATGTGAGAGGCAACCATGCATCGATGTTCCTCTCCCTCTCTCCCTCCCTTCTCCTCTCTCTAAAAATAAATGAATACAAGCTTTTTTTTTTTAAAGAAGAAGGTAATCTTACCTTTATAAAACAACAACAACAAGACAACAGACCCAAAATGGAGTCAGTGATGCTAAACCCCATGTCACCCAACTGAGACTGACTGGTACTGTTAATAAGCCACTCAACAAACAGTCTCCTGACCAAGGCTACTAAGTAACCTGCCTGATGTTACATTCCCAT